>VXBR01006649.1:395998-483375 GCA_013400215.1 Cisticola juncidis
AAGAAAAAAGAGCATTGATCCCAGGCATAGTTAAGTCTGCTGGTCAGCAGTCCTCCCAGATTGCTTCTCCCCCAGACCTCACCTCCACAAAAGTGTGAAGCTGCCCCATAGCAATAAAGTTTTCATATGATGTTCTTCTGTTCAACAGCCCACATTCACTTCCACATATGGAAGGAGAACTATGGTGTGTGACATGCCTGCAGTAGAGCCATACAACATCAGGGCTGGTAACAGAAGCACTCTGCCAGCAGCAAAATCTCCAGGAACCAAGCATAGACCAGCACACTGTTTGGCCAATTTTTCTAAAGTTATTCTGGCATTAGTCTTCCTACATACACAATCGCTAAAATTAAATCTGTGTAACAACATTAAAACACATTCCATATCAAGTCAGTTTCTCTGCTCTAAGTCAAAAGCCCTGTATCTCCCCAGGAAACATTAGCAATACTGTATGTACCCTTTCTTCTATTTTAATCAAATGCACAATGAAAACATTTCCATATGCATAGCTATTGATAACAGCATGATGCAAGCGTTCAGGAGATGGAAACAGCACATGAAGACAGATAGCCACGACAATAAGAATAAAACTAAAGTTTTATACCAAGTTTAGTCTGGAGGTTACCACATTTTGTTTGACAATATATGACTGTATATAGGAGACAGCCTAGAAAACATCACTCTAGGAAGACTGTTATGATTGCAAATCTAGGATTTTTCATATAGCACTTGGCTCAGTTACAGCAAGTGGACATATCTTTGCATGGCTCTCACCTACACATTTCAAACAGCCTGACATTAAGTTCATGCAGAATACAGGCAATCACATGAGGATCTCTCAGCAAAGGCATACGTCAACACCAAAAGGATAGCTGCCCTCCCAAATGTATTAGCATAAGTCTATTTTAATAAGCAGCAAATGGAAAAAAATGTAATCATTATGTTGCAGCGTTACAAAAAAAAAAAAAGAAGACTAGACTAAACACACATAAAAAAAATTGCTGGTCAAAAATAAACAGTTATGAAGTTATAAGGCATAAAAAAAGAAGTGCACTGATTTTAGGGCAGAACAAGGTTAATTCTCTGGACTTATGTTTCCATGAGATTAGTAGGGGACAGTGACAGAATACTGACAGTTTTGCACGTGTGGCTGTCCACAAGCAATATTTGACCCTAGAAAGGGTGCAGTTACCACATTAAAAACACTGGCTGCTCCACTTACCCAGGATCCAAGTCTATAATTAACTTTAGGCATACTGTATTCCTAAAGATTCACTGTATTGTTAACTGGTTAAAGATTTACTGTAAGAAAACTTGCAGCCACTAGTATGAACACATTCTTTTCACTGTTTTCTCTTTGCATTGTCTCTCTACTTTCCTTGTGCCACCACCATACGCCTTGGAATATTCTTTAACCCTGCAATTTTTGCAGTGCCCAGGAAAACATTTTTAGTTGAACAAAGTAAAACCACTAAGAGTTGTACAGTTTCTTGCTCATCTGAATGAGAGACAATCCAATGCTGCTTCTTATGAAAGGCCCATTGCTGAAGGCATTCTTGTGTTTTGTTTTATTTTGCTTCTCGCCATTACTTTAAAGAAACACCTTCTCTTTAAGGGTGTGTAGGGTAAGGGAGAGGCTGAGAGGATGATGAGTAAAGTGAGCAGTTTCCTTTGAAGACTGACTGAAATCATAAGCTGTGCTTTGCAACCTGCATTTTGATGAATCATCTGAACAAAAGGCTTACCCTACAACTATGCAATTTTAAAACTCATGGTCAACATTCTGCATTTAAGGCTACTTTGTATTTAGCGTAAAACTTGGAGGTTAAAGCAATAGATGAATATCATTACCATGGTAAGAAACTTTACAGGCATAGAAGTGGTAGATATGTTTTTCTGCTTCTGTCTCACAAGGTAAAGAGAGGCTGAACCACAATCAGGAAAACTAATTTTATTCTGGAGAAACTATATAAAACCCATACAATTCAGGAGTTTTCAGATTTATGCTGATGAAGTTTAGCTTCTGTACAGCTACATACTTAATATTAGTTTTCCAATTATAAATACTACAGAATGCCACATTTTCTTAATGGTTACAGTAGGGTCACAGATATTATATATATCTATTAATATAGCTGCAGTTCCAACTGCAGAGATCTGTAGATTCCAAAGGGACTTGAATTATAAATATAGTAAAACAGCAAGAGCAAGCAAAACCCAGTTGGGTGAGGAAGGGGAGACACACAAATTCAAAAAACCAAAAGGTTATTATATATCTTTAGCACTTGGAATTCTGTAAGAGGCATTTTAAGGAAGGCTCAGTGCTCCCTGTGTTCATGAGCACTTTGTAGAACTACAATCTATACACTCCTTTGCAAAAATTTCTCTGTATGTCTGTCTCAGCCATGTGGTGTGTACTTTCCGTTTAGCTCAATACAGAAGAATAGAAGGGAAATACAAATGTTGGCATAGGTATTTCGAGCCTTAGTTGTTTGACCTTTTTGTATAAGCTTTTGGCATCTGTGACTTGGCAGGCAAAATGCAGGCCAAGCCAGAACAAAGAGGAAGACAGGAAGCAGAAAGCTGGCCATGTCTCCTTGGCAGTCAGCATTGCAACAGGGTGAAAAACCACGTTGCTGCCAAACCAGAAACAGTGGGGGAAGCCCAGATAGTTGGCAAGTCACATACGGCTGTATTGTACATCCTAAACACTAAATGCTTGATAAACTGAAGTGCTATACCGAAGCCTAATCTACTTAAACTCTCTTCTGCTCTACAGGGGAATACTTCATTTGCCCTTGTTTATGTGTTTTCTAAGGAACTGACATAGCATTGTTACTATCATCTATGGGCTGGCTGAGTAACATCTTGCTGCCACTGCATGAGCAGAAGCTTTCAGCATCTTTCTAAAGAATCCACTAAGACACTGGTAGAGCATGGAATCGCCCCCCACAGTCGTCCCTCTTTTGCCCCTAACCCTCACTCCTGAGTTTTCTAATTCTTGCCATATCAACTGAGCAGTATTATTTCACATCCAGCATTGGCCCAAACATCATGCAAACATTCAGCTACAAACCTAGGCTGAGAAAATGAATTTGGTTTTGCATACTCCTAAACACCTGAACAAAGGGAAGTTGTTTTAGGCTTTTCTATAGGTACAGTTCCCACCCTGGGCACAGAATTGGGTAGGTCACTTCCAGCCCTGTACTTTGCTGATTCCTGCAGGCTGCTGCAACCTGGGACAGGGTAGCAGTGGTGCTCATTGCCTCAAATGAAGAGGTGGGAACATTGCCAACATGTGGAGAGGGAGGAATACTATAGATGTGTTCTCCTGGTTAGTCGAGGTTTCTTGCACTTACAGTGGATGACAAATTTCAAAGAGGACATGGCAGAGTGTGGCATATGTTGCTCTGCTACCCAGGGAGGTCTGACTACTTTCTAGACATGGAGATTGTCTTCCACATAGGAACCCCTCAGGACTCTGTTCTCGCAGAGTGGTACAAAATCACCTCATGCCAACCCCAGCTGTTTAAGAGAAAAGGTAAAAGGGTTATTTTGTCCCCAAATATCACCCATGTTCAATAAAGCCTTGGGAAGGGAGGCAACAGGGGGGACTGCATTTATACAGATCTTTATTTACCAGTAATCCACTAAAGTAGTGTTGTCAAGGATGACTGATAAGCAATCTCTTTGTTGTGCAGAATTCATTTCTCATTGCCTTTCACATCTTTCATTTCTGTGGCCAGGCTTTTGCTATCTTGATTACATGTTATTTTAACACCAGTGAGTTACAAGGCATAAATTTCTAAAATGTTGATTCTGCCTTTGGGCCACAACCAGTGTTCTCATAGACTCACAAGGCCAAATAAAGGAGAAAATAGAGATATCACTAATCATAGTCTTTTGCCACCAAACTGAATTATTATTGTTCACTAAAAGGCAAAAATCTATTAAAAAGTTTTATACTAAAAAAGTCCCAAAAGCACTCTGTTCTGTAATTACATTCTAATCACAGCAACAATGCTGAACAACTGTGTCCTAATAAATGGGAGAACACTTGAGAAAAGCAGATAATTCCAATTTATCAGCAAAATTGATTGATTGATTGATTGAAAGTAATGTGACTATAAATTTAAAGCAATGATCACTTCCTACAATAGAAGTGTAAGAAAATATCTTGTGACCATGCAGGACAAGAAGTTATTCTGGATTTCTGTGGTAATCAATTGTATGGGATCCTGTACATAAACTATATTCCCTTCCTCACAGCTAATTGTTATAGCTCAACAGGTTGCAGATGTAGAATTATCCTTACAAGTCCTAGCTTATGCCATTAGTGTTTAGCATCTGCTTTTGCTGACCTTCAATTAGTTTTTTATTATATCTATGCTGTTATGCCTTAGTACTTACTAACTTAATAACATTTATATGATGTCTACTATAAACAAGTAAATTCACTTTTTTTAAAAATAATGCATTTAAGATTAGCTCACTTCAATGAAAATTGGGAAAAGGCAAATCAGTTAGAAAAAGCTCTTGTTTTTCTGATAGCCTTTCACTCACATTTACAACCAAACTTTCTGGAATCCATTAAAAAGTATGTAGTTAGTTTCACTGAGTTGTTTTTGGGCCATAACACACCCATTTTAAAAACTTTCTGGTGAACTATGCTCTCAGTCTCATCACTTTTGTATCTACTTTCATACCCTCCCTTCCCTTCCTTCATTTGAAGTTTAAAGCAAAAATACTTCAACCAAGCCCCAACAAGTTTCTGCATG
This sequence comes from Cisticola juncidis, assembly GCA_013400215.1. Taxonomy (NCBI): domain Eukaryota; kingdom Metazoa; phylum Chordata; class Aves; order Passeriformes; family Cisticolidae; genus Cisticola; species Cisticola juncidis. The sequence continues at coordinate 400,777 of VXBR01006649.1, forward strand.
CTAACAGGTTAGAAAAAGTCCTTAACCAGTCATCCCACTGCCTCACACCAGCACATCTTGGCCCCACACACAGGGAAACCAAAGCTGAATGCTCTGTGGGGCAGAGACCATCATCAAGACTCTTGTGGGACTATCAAAAGCCTTCATTCTGCTGCTACTGCATAATTATCAGCAATAAGTGGCTTGGCCTGGAAATACAAATGTCAAAGTAGACAAGACAGCTTCTTCTTGGCTGCCTATCCAAGTCAATAACTAAAGTCTCATACTTTTAAAAAAATCCACAACCAAGAGACAATCAGTCCTGCTCCTCAGTTTGTCCAAACTGAAGGGATGCTTTGAATTTGGCATGCCTAGAGAACATGTTAATCTCATTCTGTGACTGTTCTTACATTGCCTAGCTCCTGAATACAGAGCCCTCCAGACCGGGGACAGCCCCTCTGACATGATCTGATCCCTCACAGAACTGGGGAGGGACTCAGGAAGGACTGCACCTTTTGGCCTTTCAAAGCCACACTTTTTATTTCTGAAAAATGCAAAAGTAGTAGAGAGAGGTACTTTAATTTATTTGATAGTCAGAAGAAAGATTTTATCTAATGTCCCTTTTTAAATTATAAAACATTTACCAATTTCACAAAGCAAACAAACTCATCTCATTATAAAATACTGTAACCTCCAGCATTCTAGAGTTTTCAGGAAAGGCTCTTTGGCCACTTTTGCCATCTAAGGCCGAATAATGCTTGTGATTGGAAATTATTTTTTTTTTACTCTATGAGTATAATTACTGCAGCTATCACACAATTATTGCAATTATAGTTGTAAAGACTGCTGTTCAGAACTATTCTCTGTAGCACCATTTTGCAACACCAGGAACATTTGTCTTTTCTAATGATCACCACCAGCACAAATGTCCTTTTGTAGCTCTTTAAGTGATTTCATTTCTTTCTATTAATATCCTGTTACTTGCTTTGGGAAAAAGCTAAGGAGACAGGCCCCAATTAATATATACTTTTACAGCAAAAGCTTTTAGTGAAGCCAGAGCTAAGGCATTTTAAAACAGGAATTGACACTTCCCTTTACAGCAGCCTAACATTTTCAATGTGCCTTGCTAAATGGATAGAAAGCCCCCAAAATACTTCAAATCTGTGTTTCATAAACTGTACTCTAAGAGAAGCAGCAATAAAGTTTATTGCAGACCTAAAGTATCTGCATAAACCCGGTTAATTGAAAAGTGGGTGGAGAGGGCTGCCAAATTAAATGTTTACATTAGCACAGCTGTATTGTAAAAACATTCTGCCCCCTGTGCTTTGTAATTATAAGATATTTCTGGACTGTGTATCTCTGCAAAGTTTATCTCTACTGCCAAGAGTGTTTTGGCACAGAGTGTCTGCAGTTTTTGGCAGCCAGAGAGCTCTCAGCACAGGCAGTATCTAAAATGGCTGCCAAACAGTTATCCCGAAATGTCGTCGATCTAGTGTCGTCCTGCGTGAAGGGCAAAAGCCAAAACTGGTTCTAAAGCCATCAGACTGTTTTAACTGAGGCAAGGAGGTGGTTTTTAACTGAGAGGGGGATCTGGCATGGCCTGTCAGTCACGCAGGCTCACCAGTAGACCATTCACAGCAGTGGGCTGGAAGACTCGCTGACTGCTCCACATATCCCATCACTGGGGAAGAAAGGGGGGAGCAGGGATTTCCTGAAGGGAAGCTTACTTTATTGTTTTAAATTATGCACAAATCATCATATGCTTGCCCTGTGCCAGAGCACACACGTTGGGACATTTGCAAAGCACAGCTACTCTGTGCTCAGGCACAAGGCACCAGCAAAGCCCCAAATGCTTTATCCCTGCTTTGTACTGATTGCACCTGCCAACTTTTAAAGGAAGTCCCTGTCTTTTCCAAGCAACCATCAAAATGTACAAAACACTTCCAAACATCTCAAGCCTTTCCTGTGACAGCCTCTATTTTATTTGAGGTGGACCTCCTCATCAAGATACACCACCCTTGGGCAGAATTAGAAAACCTTACCTATTCTGTCCCAGGCTAGTATAATAGACAAAAATGTGTGCTTTCATTGTGTCCAAGGTCAAGATGAATAAATTGAGAGACTCCTTAGGTCTTGTGCTCGGCTTTGACCATAACTGTGCACAACCAAAGCAAAGGCATTTCACTGCTTTCTTATTGCTTGCTGGAAAGTTTCATAAGATTCTGGTGATTTAGATAATGACAGATGACTCTTAAATGCATCATGAGGTTTTCACTGAATTTTCCTTATAAAATAAAACTCTATTGGCATTTTAGCATCACTTGGAATAAAAAAATAAAATAGGAAGTTTCCACACCAGAAAAAAACATTCCATTACTAGAAGAATCACAGCCTTACCAACACTAAGTGAATACAGAGCTTGTCCTGTGGGTGCTGCCCCTATCTATTTATGGTCCTAGGCCTCCCAATCAGTATCATTGTGCAATAACATCTAAATAGGAGCTTTTTGTGAAAATGCTAGTCAACTGATCCATTAAATGCTTATTGCCCATGGCCGCATTGCATCAGAAGACTTTGTATCAACCCCAGTCAATTATTCATATAACTACATTTCATTTCTAATCCTTTCTACTCTGTTGAGATATTTTTGTACCACTAGAGAGGACATTCACTTTGATAGTTATGTCCACTGAACATGCTTCTGAATTAAGTGACTTTCACCTCTGTTTAATTAGTAATCAGGGTCGAAGCCACACAGCTGTGTAATACTGATGTCCTTGTATGGTTCCAGTGAGCTGGGGTTAAGGTTCCAAAGAGCATCTCTTCTATTAATATTTAATAAGTGTATCTCTAAACTGCTCTTTACAAAAACAAAGGGACAAAACACTAGCAAGGGACTATGTTCACCAGTCAGTTATGCAATGGGACATCTTAAAAAAATCACTCCATTTTCTTTATCTAATCTGCTGCTTACAACCTCTACAGATGAAGCTTCATTCTGTGAATACCATGCCACTCTTCTTCCTTTCAAACACACACATATATATTTCAAATAAATATCTACCTGTTCCCCATTTCTCATCATCACTGAGTAGCATTGCTTTTTTAGTCAAAACACTGAAAAAACATAGGACATTTTCCTCTGTGGAAGCACTGAATATCCCTTACTGAGAATCCCAAAACTTCCCCTGAACTGAAAGAAGTATTGAAAGTGCTCAAGAACACAATTCTGTTCATTTATGAGAGACAAAAGACAGATGCACAACTTTGTCCAGCTCACATTCCAGGGTCTCAGTTTATCTGACCATCCTGATACCAGGCCAGAGACATGGGATAAAGTTAACTACATACTTGCATGTAACTCAGCACCTTCATGTTACAAACAGTAAGAAAATTAGATTGCATCCCCAGTCCCTGGGTTCTGCATGCTATTGGCAAACAGCTTTACTAAATGCAAAGTAAACAAATTTTACCTATTCCAGATTTAAAATGACTGTGAAATTCCATTTACACTATTAAAAATATTCCTTTATTATAATTTTAATGCTGTAGGAAACACCCTTGTACCCTAGCAGTATCTTAGCCATTCCACTTGTGTATTTAGAAAGGTTTTACCAAGTGGGTCACATTGTCACTGGTATATAGGTTGCTGAAGCATTCAAAGGAAAAAAGGATCAAGATGTATTTTATTATTTACATTTACTCCTATATGATCTTCCTTTTGTTGAAAATTTTCAAGACAGGAAAACTCAGAGTATGTCCTCTATCAGGAGCACTACTAAAGATGTTTCAGTTTTATGTGTTATGAATAACACCTCCACTCTCCTTGAATTCCTTAGCCAATGGCTGGAATTCACAGCTAAATTCCATAAAAATCTGCTGGAACATTGAATTGTGTACTTCACTTTAAAATATGAGGGGCAAAAGTCATCACAAGATAATTTGGGTTTTTACATCAACTTATTATTTGTTTATTCTCCATATCCAGAAATTCCTAATCTATCTTGCCTGAAGTATACAAAAGCTATATGCAAAAAGAAAGTTGCATAGATAGATGCTTGAAAGTCAGGGTGTCACAATCACTGTTGGCAATATGTTTTATTTCTTAGCTCTCTGAGCAATATGCATTTTAGTTTTTGTAATCTTTTCTTAAAAGTTCAGCATCAAGTGAACCTAGTGTCTCAAATATTCACACATTGAAGGTTTTATATAAACTTAGAAAGAAGCCAGATTCATGCTGTACTGATACTCATGCAGCACCTGTGCACATATTTATGTGCAAAATTAAACCAAAACTCTTTATTTTGCAAACAGAATCTCTATTAGCATAAGAGTCCCCCCCTTTTATATGGAAAATGTATTCCTGAGTCCATATCTTCAGCTGGAGATGATTTACCAAGTGAAGAATCTCCTTGAGAGAATTGTTCACTAATTACATATGCTCATGGGCAACTTCAGTTGTGTCAGGCCTGTCCACAATAGACAATTACTATACTAGAAGTTAAAAGGAGAAGGAATCTAGGCTGAACTGCTCCCGGGATTCTGAATCACTATTCCTACCAAAAATACTGTGCCCATCACCCACAAACCTAAAATAATCACTGCAGCACTCTTCAGTAAGGGTCCCCAGCATATAGTTTTTCTATCTTAAGGTATTTTTCAAAGGGAAATATTGTAAACAAAAGTCACAAAATCATTCTGCTTTGATACCAAGGACTTTATGATCTCCTTATACATGCAAACCATGTCCTTTGCTTAAATTACATGCAAAGCATAACTGCATTCTAAGGGACCAAGCTTTGAAATTTTCAAGTCCAAATGAGAGACCTGAATGCAGAATGGAAACTTTTATGAGAACTCAAGAGTTGTCAACATGTCCTAATATAACAAACTACATACCAGACTGAGGCATTTCTAGTTAAAGCTTCTGCTTTGCTACTAACTCTTCATTCCATCCCCTGCTGAATTTTACTTCCACATTTCCTTCTGTACTTCCTATGGTTGTCTTCATTAAACCTATGATGACTTTTTCCCTGATAGTATTCACAGATTTTAGAAAAAAGTATCCAGGGACTGGAAATTGGGATGCTTTTTAGAGAACAAGGACTATAAGTGATCATTTTTATTTTTTAATGATGAAACAACCTTATTTTTAGAAAGTGTTCACATATCCTTATCCAATGAACCATCTCTATTCTTGTTTCCAGGCATTGGAATCTGTTAAGAGTACTATCTAGTTTTGCTTACATCATGGTTTGAATGAATTCTAAATTTTAAAGATGTGTAAGAGGAACCATTGCCTGTCTAGATGTTTGCAGAATAACGCTTAAATCACATCAGACAATCAGCCTACCAGTAACTGCCTTCTGGCATTAATTTTGAAGCTATTTACGTTACGTTAGCTCTTAATATAGTGTGTGCAGATTGACTACGTCTCCACAGCCTTGTAGTCTTCACAGTCTTTTATGATAAAGTCCAACCAGAATCTTTCCATACTTCTTTTTCTGTATGAGAAAGAGGTAGTCTCAGGGCCAAAGGTGGTGCTAGCATGGAACACAAATTTAATACCCTTCCAAAGCAAAGTTTTGCATTATGAGAAGAAATATACAATATGTCATTAGCAAACATTAAGAATATCATTGTCAAAGACTTAATGTTTACTAGAAGGCAATTGCTTGAAAACCTGGTTTTAATTGTGCATACATATTTTTATTCATTAAAATGAGCAACCAATAAAATCCCGCACTATGGTGTCCCAGTCTTATAACACATTAATAAAGTTTCTTAAAGGTTTTGGCAGGGGGCCAGCACAGTCCATTAACTCCTTGCAAGTTGTAAAAAGAAGTAAAGTCATTTTGGGCTGCCTTGTGGTTATGAATGAAACAGCAGGCAGTCTGTATGGAAACGTCACTTTGGATATGGCATTGGTAACGGATGCTTTGCTGTTCAATCAAAGCAGCATGGGGATAAGTTAATGCACTGAATCACAATTTAAATCCTGAGGAAGTGCAAAACTAATTTAGTTAAAAGTGGAAGGAAAATACCAAAAGGTTCCAAGTTATGAAGCTCTGAGTATTTTCCTAGTAGGCTATCACACTGTAACAGGGTAAACTTGTCCACGGTGAAACCAAAATTATACAATAAATTATTATACAATTAGTTGTCCATTATTCTAATGATTCTGTAAGGCTGCTTAGTAAGATAAATCACATTTTGGGCATTGCTTTTATCAAACAGCATAATGAAATAAACTACCATTTTGCCTTATCTCACCCTTTTCTCTCTGAATGTACAAAACATTTTAATTTCCCTGTTTTCTTCTTTTACACAAAGGAGCATAAATAACTTAAGCAATTGGTAACTAAGTGGCTGTCTTTAGCTCTGTCAAACAATTTGAATTAAAGTGCTATACTTTCCCCTTAAGCTTTATGCTACCATCTGTTCTCCCTTTTCATAACATTACAAGCATTCGGTTTTGGAGAAGGGATTTAGTGTTTTGCATCCTTTTCAGAGCAAAAGGCAAATTTGAATGGTGTTGAATATTTTGAGAGCCAACAAGATTTTCCGAGCAAGGGAACAAGTAAGCTGTAGGATTAGAGCGTTTTCCTTAAGGTGTGGCTAGTCTTTCCTCTTGCCTTATCATAAAACATCAACATGTACTTTTCGATTAAAAACATATTTTGAAAAAACAGCATATTGAAGAGGGTTTTTGTAAGGAACAGTAAACGGAAAACAACTTGTGGGACAAAAGACTGCACTCCATAGCAAAACAACTAAAATGCCATAGACTGTTCATTGATGTTGTAATAATAGTTTTGTGTATTTTGATGATAATTTCAAATTTAAAACTTGAAGGTTACATAAAATTTCCAGTGTGCAAACCTCCTTGAAGTATTTGGGAGGGACAACCAACTAATGAGCTGGAATGATATATCAGTCCTTTACCTCTGACAGCCCAATGCAAATATGGCTTAAATCACAAATACAGAAATTGTTTGTCTAGCACCTAGTGGGACTTAGCCACACTAAAAAACCGCAAAATATGTGAAAATTAGCAGTATCTTCAGAGGATGTCAAGTAGTGAAATAGACAGGTTCTTGTTGGGAAGCCCAACAGACCTCACGACAAAAGCTTACAAAATCTTACAAAATAACTTTGACACAACTATGTCAAATTCTTTTTGATTTAGCTGCCACTGGGCACCAAGCATTTCATTCACAAGCAGCAATGACATATTTCTGCATCAGATAGCTTAACACTTCTATTTCAATATATAAGATAGTTTTCAAAAGCTCATTTGATCACCTGGAAATATACCTAACCCATTGTAACTGTATGAAATATATTCTCTCAGAATCACACCTTTTAGACTCAAAGCACATCCAGCAACCCAGTTATCTAAAGATTTTCCGCTGCCTGGGGATGGAAAATAAGAGAAGACACAGTGATGTAAAAATGCCTAATAAATTCTGTGGCTCCAAAAATTTTTAGAACTTAATATTTGCTAATGTACTTTGTCTGTGAAGTGAATAGCATCTCTCCAGTGACTCCAGGGTAAACCAGGAATAGTTCTACAGACATCCTTTGAATTACAGCAGATTTATGTAGACAAATGAAAAGTTTGGCCCAAGAATTGCATTTCACACACAAGTGAATGTCACCCATCTCTGAGATATGCTTTTAAGCCATACATAACTCACAGATACCACAGTTTATAAGCCTAACTAATAAATCTGTATTGTTGAATACACATTAACTTGTGAGTAGACATATTGGAGCCCCATAGAATAATTTAAACAGGAAGTAAGATATTCCACCTGAGCCTTCCAAAAAAATAACATTCATACAGAACATAATCTGCAAACTGTAACAACATATCTGTCAACCTTGCCACTGAAAAAAATATACCATATATTAGAGAAACAGGATTAAAATTTTAGCTGGGCATGATGCACATATCTAGGTTGAAGTGCTGCTGGTCTTTGGACCCTTTGAAAAATAAAACCGCCAAACTGTTTTATTTTTCCTACCAGCATCCACCTTGAGGGGGAGCAGAAGATTGTCTGGGAAAGTTCCCCCAGTTAGCTTCTGGAAAAGTTTATGTAATACCATAGGACACATTCATCTTCCCTAAATTACCATATTCTATTATAATACCCGGTGCCATGATGTGCAGGCATAGGAACCTGTGAGAGAGGACAGAGACCTCAAAAAAAATAATTACACCAGGTGTTTTTTCATACTTCAGATAAGCAATTTGTTTTCCAAAATGGAGCATACATGTTGTGCATCCTGACTTCTCTTTCTTTCTCAATAATGTAAAGGACATATATGAACAGTCATGACTCCCAGCACGACAGTGTTCCAAGTGACCATTCACACCACTCTAAAGATTTAGATCAGTCCAGCTGGTTTTTTACTATTTGATTTTTATTTGCCTGTATTTCTTTTTCAGGATCAAGCAGAAAAGAGTGAAGGTGCTTGATCTGTGCTGAAAATAAAGGAGGAAAGCTTTCTCAATTATTATTTTTTAATTTATTTTTTTCTATTTTTTTTTTAATTATTATTACTGTATATTTAGTGATTGCAGTCAGAAGTCTGGAATGCTGAAATAGTTGCAAAAGAGAATGATTAGCAAGTCAAGTGCTCTTGTTTTAAGATGGATAGCAACAACCCATCTATGAAAAATAGTTTTTCGTTAACAAAGGAAAAAATTAGTATTTTGTTTCTGTAATGCTGTTTTTGTTATAGAAAGATGATATCAACTCTTGTTTTACCTCTCTCAGATGGGCTCCATGGAAAGAAATTCTCAGATGATTTGACAACAATGTTCACTAGTTAAATATAATGTCTTTTACAGATGAGACTTTTTAAGGTGCATCCTGGGCACAAACCACAGTAATTAATACTTTGCTAAAATTCAATATACTTATTCCCTGCCTGTTTTATTAGCCATTCCTGGCATGTACATTATAACACTGCATGCCCAAAACATATCTTGATGTCAGGCAGGAGGGCAACCAGAGTCTTCAATGCTAGCTGACATCCTCATGTACCATTTACTAGCAATGGAAGAGGCTTTCCATAGGAACGGCTTGTCTAAGAATGTTCTCTAAAATCACAAGACAGAGCAATGTGCAGAGATATTACATGACTGCCATTAGACTGTTAGACTACAGCTCATCAGAGAAGCAAAATGGGTCAAGGTTGTACTTTCCATAGACTACCAGCCCTGCAAACTCACCTTTGCACTGTCTCGAGTAAAAGCCACAACTGAAATATGTATGTGAACATCTGTGCAAACCAATTCAGCTCTGACCAGCTGAATTATCCAAATTTTTCTCTGACTCTCCTATTGTTTTATGCCCCTTATCAGCTGCAGTTGGTGATGAAGGAAAAGGAGAGCAGAAACTGGTGGAAGCTATTTTCCTGCCATACCTCTCTCATTTTGGACCTACTTGGTGTTGTCTCTCTTTTTTCTGGGAGAAGAGAACTTAAAAAATGTAAATGACATTTTGTTGATTAATACAGAAAGATGATGCAATGACACCCATCCACTTTACTAGTCAGACAAGAAAGCTGGAGTCTCCACAAAGGGAAAAATGTCATGAAACTGAGGTTCCCAATGAAAAAAGCAGAGGTTAAGCAAAACTGAGGAGGCATGGCAGGGATACAGAGAAGAGAGCACACAGCACAGAAGAGAATCTGTTACCTCCATCTATTCAGTGACAGAATTATCCTAACATCTACTATGGTTCAACAAGAAATGCAGAATCTGAGCATCCTTCCCCTAAACTTCCCCTAAACTCTTCCAAAGATGTAGGCAAATGTTCACCACAAAACAGTAACAAAGGTATTTATGCAGTGTCACAGATAGGTCCATTCTTTTCCAAACAGATGTACAATTTCTCTTTGCTGAGTAAGCTGTGCTTTTGGCTTGAGAGGCCTAAACATGCATTCTGATATGGGCTTCATTTCTCTACAGACACCACAATAGTTGAAGTGGCATCACCTCATTAATTACATGGAAAACGTACTACATAATGTTAATCCCTCAACACCATACTCTTAACTGTCCTTGCGTAACTTATACACAGATATTACAGTACTCCATTGACTTTTCCATTTCACCACACTTCAGGAATGTCTAATGAGTCACAGTTTGTCTAGATGCCTCTGAGAGTCATGATTTTCCCTACAGCAACTCATTGTATCCAGGTGTAAAAAATAAATAAATAAACTCATTTCCTTTTCTACAATATGGTGGCACAGTGGCCCAAGAGATGAAAACTTTAACAGATATTTTCAAACTCGTTTGAGAGACCTGTGGAATTATATCTTTACCTGTCTTTTTTAGCAGATCAGTAGAATTATATCTTTTTACTACACATGGCTAAACTCAATTTTCTTTAAATATGCACTTGTTAGACATGAACACACAGTATGATAAAAAAATTAGACAGAGGTAAGTCCTCAAAGTAACAAAATATTAGTATGAACTGTGTCTGTGCTACTTTTGGTATTTTTATCCACATAGAGTAATCTTTTTAAAAATAATTGTATATATGACTGTTCAAGGCGTCACTTGGGAACAGGCTGTACATTATTTACAGATTCATGAGTGGTATTACAATAATTATCAAACATTTCTGCTTACAAAGCTAAGCTATGAATTATTTTTTCAGCATGAATTGAATATTTATTATGGATAAAAAAAATATATTCCCCATAATGGCATAGGTAATTTTTATTAAGAAGAATTTGAGAATTCAGTTTGTGATAATCATGGTATCAGCTGGTGTCTTCCTTTCTAGAGATGGAGTCAATGTTTATGTCAAAACATTTATGCCTCATGGAAAAAATTAGATCTCTCAAAATAGAATTAACTTTCCTTTACAGTTCCTCTGCCTTTCTCTTCTTCCTTTCTCTTACAAAAAATTTTCTCATTTATGAAAGTCTTCTTCATCCCACATTTCCCTCACCTCACATTTGTCCTTTCTTTTCGGCACACGTCGTCCCTTTCAGATACAGCCTTTTTGGTTAGGCTGTTTACCCTAACTAAAGACAGTTTGAATGCTGAATATTGTTTGCAGGACTTTTCCCTTCCAGTGAAAAGAAAGTACAGGGAGAAAAAAATCCAAGTTATATCACACAACTATACAGCTATCTAGAATTCAACATGTACACAAGATAGAAAAGATGCATGTGAAAGGTTGTCAGTAAATGTGGTTTTAAAAGAAAACAAACTTAATAAATTCCTTCATGCAGTCCTTCACTAGGGAACACTGCAGAATGCACTGCAGATACAACTGCCTACCCCACTAGGTCACATCTCCAAATCTTATGATCACATTTGAAAGAGTGATCAGCACTATGTAATTGTGATGATAATTAAAAATTTCCCCATTACAAAATTTTGAAATATTAGACTAGGTAGGAAACTTCCTTTTTCTCTCTAAGACAACATTAGTCCTAAAGCATAAGTGCTGATGCCCTTCCAATTTTTTTTTTTTAGTATTTCTGTCACAGCTGCCAAAGCTGTAGTGTTTGCAGGCATTACTTCTACTAGGGTTTGAGGTCATTTAGCAGTCACTGTAAAATTATCCAGTCTGCCTCCTCGGCCCTCAAAGCTGCCATAAGAAAAGATGCAAAAACATACTGCTCTTAGGTTGGTCTAGACAACTTTACACATACCAGCTGGCAGCGTCTTGTCATTATTCATAAATATGGTGTAAGAAATAGCTGCTTCCCAGATTTTTATGAATCCCAAATATAAGAGCCCACATTTAGCAGGCAAGTTGATGCTGGCTTATGTAACAGTTGGGGATTTAAACCTCCTGGAGCAGCAGTGAGCCTCTGAGCTTGTGACCAAGACATTTGACTATGTGATTTCTGTGCAAGTTGTAGTCTAATTGGACGTGAGGTGACCTATTATACTGAAATGATATTTGCATTTGCTACTGGTTACAGTAAATAGGTTCAAAGAACCTGGAGAAAAGTCATTAGTGCAATGTACTTGGTTTGTATTTCTTTGTATTTGTAATACTTTGTATTTCTCTCTGTCAAGTACTTCCTATCACCAGGATATGTACCACACACATTTCATGTGCGCTCTTATTCACGAGTTCTTGTAGAACTAACAAGTCACGCAACTTGGAAGAATAGAATTATGGAGCTTCAGAGAATATTCCTACTCTGCAACTGCAAGAGGACCCTGCAATGGCAAGTGTATTTTACATATGAACTGAATTTTAGTTTAGGAACATTTCCCCTCCTATTGTTTTCTCTCAATAGGAAAGGGAAAGCTCCAAAAGTAATTTTGAATTCTACTTATTTTTGTTAACAAGATTACTTTTCTTCTCTTCCCCTCAAGCACATCCCTGTTTTGGAAAGCATTCCATCTAAATGTTTCAAAGAGGCAAAAAAAGTGCTTGTGGTTTGGCTTCCACTGTAATTTCTCATGGATGGCTTCTGGAAAAACTCATTTATTTAGAATCTTTCATCATTACTATAATTAATAGTATACAATTTCAGGTTTCTTAGAATTTTATTTTTTGCTGCAGTTCAATCCTATTTGGTACTACAGGGAAAAAGAAAATCTTGTTCAATACAACTGTTTTCTGGGGAGGCAGAGGAGGAATTTGGCATGGATAACTTTCACTATACTATTTCAACAACAGGATGTTATTTGTCCTCTAATTTTGGTTTTGAAATGCAGGAGGTATATGTAATGTATATGTATATGTGATAAGGTATCTCTGGTGCTAGAAAGTTTTGAAAAATTACCTGGAAATTGTTTGGTTATTTGCTTCCATTGTAATTCAAGTATGAAAATCCTGCAAAGCACCTGCACATCATTGGGTTGTCACACTCGGAAAACCTATTTCCTTAATTTTCGGATGTATTTAGCTCACCCATATTCTGTTTCAAGAGCAGGGCTCTGAAAAGCTCACTGACCTGTCTGCAATCCCATAGTTTTACTTTTGAAATCAATAGTCAGTTTTGAAAATCTCACCTGAACATATTTCTGGTTTATTCATCACTTTTTTTTTTCCTGTGACACTATCATGCCAGGACACCAAGACAGTTAGCTGACCTCCTTTCATTTTGCATACACTAAACACAAATTTTGATTGAATTCCAAAGGCAAGACAAAATTTTTACTGGAGATTTATCTTGTGCAGTGATCCCCTAAGCAGAATATGGATGTTAAACACTTTATGATATGTGATGGCACACTACTATTGAACACAGTTCAGTCCTCATATCATTCTATAGTGTATTGGATCTGCAGCCTCTTTTTTCCTCCCTCCCTTCCTCCATTCCTTTTTTGCCTTCTTCTCTGTTGGTCCTTTTAAAAGTGCAAATTCATCAATGGGGATAGCAGCCTGCTGGTATCCCCATTGATGCTGGCACCTAACACAGGTGCCAGTGATCCTGCAGTAGGCGTTCTACAGGAAAATACCATTTAAATTGTTGACATGGCATGGAGGATGTATTTCATGGAGCTGTATTTTCATTATAAATGAAATTCTCACTAGAACATGGAACGTTCAATTTTTTCAGGCTTTCTTCCTAACACTGGAAAGCTTTGAAAACAAGAAAAAACATCCAGTTTCCTAGTTTTTCATCTTTTAGCTTGATGGAACTGGATTAGAAGAGAATATGGTTTTACATAGGAGGCAACAATGGAAGACCCACCAAGTCTCTGTCTGGCACAAAATAGTGTCACACTTGCCAACAACCATTCTCAGTGCCAATATCAGCCTTCATGCTCCAGTAATGGTTCAGGACAACTCTTTTTAGAGAAAATAGGGTCTGACCAGGGTCTTTTCCTTGTCCAGAAAACATCAGTTATCCTGGTTGTAAATAGGTGGTGTGCAACCCCCTGTAATACACCCTCAAAGACAGTAAAAAGGAACTCTCCACTCTTTGTAATACAAGCACCAAAATCTTGTCAACTGCTGTGACTTAAAAAAAAAACTACCTTATTTAAACTCAGTGTAGAAGGAAGATCAACCCCATCTGCAAAACACTCTGTGTTCATGAAGTCTTTGGCAGCAGATATGTTATCACAAACTATTTTGACTGCATGTGAAAGAAAGGCCCTAAGTGAAAATTATTTGTTCTTTATCTATTGTGCAATGAAGAGATTAACTCCCTTAACAGTAGGTTCTCTTTTTGAAGGTTTACATCCTACTTTCATTGTCTTATTTTTACTAATAGGAGGTTTATAGTTGGTTTTAACTTAAGAATGATTGCTGGTGGTGAAATGCAGTAATTATGTGATGTATGACAAGAGAAAAAGCTGCATACTAGGGAACTTGCATAAAATCCAAATTTAATCTTACTTATGTAAAAAGGAATACTTTACAAGCTGGCAGATCTTCAGCTTCAAGTAATGAGACACATTTCTTTCTTCTGCATTGAAAAAAAATGGGCTAACAAAAGCAGGAACTAAAATCTCTCTATTTTCTCCTCTTTCTTGTTCAGAAATTGTAATTTTACAGGACTTCAGGAATTTGAAATGCCATGATTTGAGAAGTTACGTGAAGTAAAAGAAGTGTCCTCCGATAATAGAAAACCAGTCAAATTTGAAAATTACTTCATTATCAGTTCATATTGAAGGCCCTTGAGTCGATCATATCCATCATATTAATTTAATTTAGAAGCGAAACAGAAACCCTCAGTAAAAAGGCCAAAAGACATTATGGGCATGAAAGTTAAACTAACATTGCATTTGTTTAAAAAAAATTAAAGGAGGGGGAAGAGAGAGAAAAGGAGCAGAAGCAAGTAGTGGGCAAGTCAATAGTGTTTGTACAGTTTCTGCATGACTGCATTTTTCTCATGCAAGAGGTACTTCTGAACTACAATGGGACTGTGGTAAACCATCTGTTTAGAGATTAAGGATCCATCAACACTGAATGTTCAGTTCAACACAAACTGGTCATTTGTTTAACTCTAAATTTGCCACTGTGCTCCAAAACCATTCAACAAACATTACCTCTTTAATTATGTGGACAAAGAGGAAGTGTGTTTTCTACACATTTTATTTCCGCAATTTTCTATTCTTGCAGCAATAATGAGGTAGCTATAAATTTTAATGAAAATTACAATTAATCTGAAAATTTAGGTCCAGTAACTAGACTGCAGCTTTGGAATTCAAAAGCCAGTTGATGACTGTCAACAGAAATTAGAAGCATTCAAATAGGAAAAGTACAATGCACACCATAAAATACACTGTAAACAAGATGCGAGTCTAAAAAAAGAAAAAAAAAATTGAATATTTAATCTAAATTTTAGGAGCATCTTCATATTCATGAGATAGTTAGCCCTTTTTATTGTTTTCCCAAAGGAGAGACATAACACCTTGTTTGCCAAACTGTACTAAGTTTGTGGAAGTAGGTGTGTTTGAAATGCATATTTCAATGAGACATCTGATAAAAAGAGCATTAGGTGTAGAAAGCGTTGGTCTCTTCTACTGATTAGTATCAGAATCCCAAAGACCAGAGTGTCTACATCATAGACTAGACTAAAATCCCTACATCAACAATAAGAAGCACATTTTGGCCTAAAAGGTTAAAAGGCAGCCGAAAAAAAAAGGTAAATCACACAGATTTTACTGTTTATGTCTCACTAAAATGCATCTTGCCTTTCTGCTTTGACCTTTCTCAGTTTGTCCTTTTCCATTTAAACTGCACCTCTGAGCGACATCATAGCTCTGAGAGTGGGAGCACAACATGGTTTCAAAGTTTCCCACAGGCACGTGAAAGCCCTTATTCAGGAAACTGAACTGCTTGCTCACTAAAGACAAAGTATGCAAACTCCTGCTAAAAGGCAAAAGAAAACCACTAATTGCCAGAGCTGGAAAAGCAACTTCCCCCATGGGCAGGTTATTCTCTAACTGTCAGTTAATGTGTTTCTTGCACATTCTGCCAGCTGCTATCAAACACGGAGTGCTGCACCAAGAGCTAAGTACATGGACCTGGACCACGGAATCCTGTCTGGTACGGTAACATTCCTGTGGTCACAGCACAGCTCTGCTGCAGCAAATTTCCACACAGAATTTGTGACCTCTCTTTAGGGGGCCCTCTTATGACAAGCCACTCCTGCCCGCCCAGGGCAGTAAAGCAGGTGTCCAGTTTCTATGAGCTCCGAGAATGTACCTCAGGATGCCCTGCAGAGAGAATGCCTTCCTGAGTTGTATCATGACCTGTCAGCAGTCTGCCTCCTTCCCCAACTGAGCCAAAGAAAAGGGGAGTTAGTGAAAACAACTAAAGCACGCAGCATCCTGTACCCTGAAAATTGGTTTATCTGTTTCAAATACACTGTATGCGTGCTTATTAGTTGACTCCCACTGACTGATATGTTCACATGGGGAAAGTATTTCTCATCTCATCAGAAATGCAAGAGAAGAAAACCCCCAACCATTACATTTTATGAAAATACTCTTTTGGAAATAAAAATTCTAAAGACATATCTAAGCACTGCTCCTCTGCAGGAGTGGATATATCAAAACCAGACCATAAATAAATAATTAGTAAATTAAGGCCCAAAACCTCCTGCCCAAAAGTGACTATAAAAAAATCTGAAAAACAGACCTGACAGTAGCTCTATCTCATAAATTCACCAGGCCTGTCTTAAGATGGATGACTAGCCATGATTACCATGCATAGCTGTTTTTGTTTGCATCTTAACCTCACTGAATGATGCTGACACTAAGCAGTGTTTATCTAGCAAGACAGGATAGTCACAAGTTCCTAGAACTACTGTCTCTTCCTTGTTGTCACTACTTGCTACACCCTCTCCTGGCATCAAGCCCTGAAATAGTCCATAAACTCCGTAGGGCAGATATTATGTCTGTGTTGCTTTTGCACAGTGCCCAGTGTGATTAAATTCTGATCCCAATCGCCATTTCTAGAGATTTTTCAAATATAGAGAAAGTAAGGTGCTTAAGGAGGAGTTTTGAGCACTGTTTATATCAAATGTCATCAAGATTTTGTTCATATTTTTCTCTACCCTAGAATTTTACTTCATATAACAGAAAACTGTGATTTAAAGTGATGAATAAAAAAAATTAAATCCTTATTGAATATTCAAGAGGAATCACAGGTGCACTCTCTTCATGCTTTTGCTGCCCTTATACAGTTGCAGACATTTTCTATCTATACAGCTTCTTCAGCAGAGATGCAAATACCACATTCCTAATTTTTCCACTAATGTAAGTGTTCCTTGATGTGGGAAAAACAAATGAACAAAAAAAATTGTAACCCTTTTTAACAGCTGAAATTTTTTTTACAATGAAAGATCCTTGACTATGTGACAAAGTTTAGTTCTCTCCAGACGATACTACTACTACTACTACCTTATATTCTAAATTATCCAAGCAATCAAAATAATATTCAGCAAGTTACATTTTGCGCATACATCTGATCATTCAATCTCAGTCCCCCAGAATCCAGTTTCTGAGGAATGTATCAGCTAGATGAAAGAAGAGAGGCCCTAAGCTCGGCTTGGGCAAGCATTTCTGATGCCCTTTGTGATTAACAGTGAACTGCCTGACTCCTAGGCATCTCAGGGATAATTGCCCAGCTTTAAAGCCAGAGTGTCCCAGTCTCAGAGTACTGTAAGAAGTTCATATCTCTTGCTGGTTTTATTTCAGATTGCATGAGTGCAGCCTAACACAACAGTTGTTCTTCACACTAAAGGGTCTGCCCCCAACTGCACCAGAAATTTTTTTTTGTTAGTGTTCAGGTTCATAAGCTCCACCAAAAAAATTAAAAACAAAGGAAATATCAACAGAACTAGTAGTTGAAGCTGCACTTCAAAGGAAGATTCACAGATGAAGTATGGGAATTATGTAGTTGTTATAGTGCAACATCAGACAGTCCCAGGTAGTTACCTTGCATGGCAAGTTCTAAGATTTAAGCATGAACTCTTAAATGTATCACAGATGGCACGGCGTTCAAAACTCAGATCTGAAGAGAACAAGTAAATGCTTTGCTGGTGGGAAGAGGCAGTTGTCTGACTTGCTGCCAAGGTCAACCAAGGAGTATACCCAGGGCAGAATGCTGTTTCAAGACTGCATCTCAAGAACAGAGGACCTTCAAAATGTGCATGTCCATTAAGTTTTACACACAGTGGGATGAAATCCTGAAAATTTCTTTCTTTGGATGAGATTTAAAATGTTTCAATGTGTTCTTGAGGAATTTGGTTTGTTACATATCGTATCATGATCTGCTTCCATGAGTTTTGCATAGTTCTTTATTTTCCACCCAATACATGTAAGACAGCATGAGGTATTGAAAAAGGTCATCTCCCATTCTGCAGCTAAGTGACAGACAAAATTGATGGTTAAAAGCTACTTTTGACTCATTTGTGAACTATCTGCTGACATCATTATTTTCCACAGACCAAATATGTAGTGAATCGATTTAATTTGGCTGGTGGGAAAAGATAGACAGCTGTATGGTACAGCTTCTTTTCTGCCACACATAGAAGATGGTTTCACTCAACAGCAGTTGGTCATACAAGCGAAAAAACATTACCTAAGGACTAAGTTAGTTTGTCAGTGACATTAAACTGGACAAATTGTTGACTCCCTTGAGGGTAGAAGAGTCCTGCAGAGAGACCTTGACAAATCAGAGGGCTGTGCAACCACCAACTCTATGATTCTGCACCTGGGATGGGCCAACTATGGTTGTGTATATAGAATGGAGAAAGAGAAGCTGGAAAGCAGCAGTGTGGGAAGGGCCTGGGGGTAGTGACAGACAGCAGCTGAACACAAGCCAGCCATGCCCAGGTTGCCAAGAAGGCCAATGGCATCCTGGCCTGTACCAGCAATGGTGTACCAAGCAGGACCAGGGCAGGAATTGTTGCCCTGAACTTGGCACTGGTGAGACCACAACTTACCTGCTCTGTCCAGTGCTGGGCAATTTAGGAAGGATGTTGAGATGTTGGAGCATGTCTAGGGAGAGCACAATGGTGAAGAAGGGTACAGAGCACTAGGGCTATGAGGACCACTTGTTGATGAAGCTGGGGTTATTTAGCCTGGAGAGGAGGAGGCTCAGAGGTGACCTTATCACTCTCTACAATGCCCTGAAAGGAGGATATAGCCAGGTGGGGGTCAGTCTCCTCTTGCAGGCAACCAGTGACAGGACAAGAGTCTAAAACTTCACCAGGGAAGACAGGCTGGACATTAGAAAAGAAATCTTCACAGAAAGAGTGACTGGACATTGGACTGGGCTTCCCAGGGAGGTAGTGGACTCACTGTTCCCTAAGGTCTTTAAGAAAAGATTAGATGTGACACTTAGTGCCACTGCTTAGCTGATGCAGTGGTGTTCCATTGTGGGTTGGACTCAATGATCTCAAAGATCTTTTCCAACACAATTGATCTGGGATTCTGTGATTCTGTCCTGGTCATTGTAAAGTTGAACATGAGTCAGCAGTGCCCTGGCAGCTAGCAGGGCCAACACTGTCCTGGGGTGCATCAGGCACAGCATCACAGCCAGGCAAGGCAGGGGACTGTCCTGCTCTGCTCTGAGCTGAGGTGGCCTTACCTCAAGTGCTGAGGGCTGGTTTGGGTAACATAAGAGATAAATTAAACTATTAGAGAGCACCTAAAGAAGGGCCACAAAGAAAGTGAAGGGTCTGGAGGGGAAGCCATGTGAGGTCACCTGGTTTGTCAACATGCCTAGAGAACAGGAGACTGAGGGGTTCTCTTCTATTGCAATAGATAGCTTCTTTGTGAGGGGAAGCGGAGGAGCAGGCACTGAGCTCTCTTGGAAATGGTGACAGGACTGAAGGAAAAAGCATGAAGCTGTGTGAAGAGAGGTTTAGGCTGGATATCAGAAAAAGCATATCACCCAAAGAGTGGAACAGGCTGCCGGGGAACTGGTCACAGCCTGAGAGAGTTCAAGAAGTGTTTGTACAGCCCTCTCAGGTTCATGGTGTGACTCTTGGGTGATCCTGTGTACAAATAGAACTCAAAGATTGCTATGGGTCCCTGCCAACTCAGGATATTCCATGATGATGCTATGGTTCTGATTTTGCAATATTTCTACTGTTGCCTCTGTGATAGAAGTCCTTTTATAATTCACTCTGAAGGACATCTTGGCAACCTTTAATAATTGAGACAGTAGTAAGAACAGATCATTTACTCTCTGTAAGACACTTACCTTCCTCATTAACATAAAACCACAAGAAACACAAAATGCAAGAGCCCAGAGGGATTACAGAGGGAGCATGATATAAAATAATCAATGTTCATCTTTGTAAATTACAAGACTTTTTATTGAGAACATAATTTATGTAATGTTATTATTTTTTCACATGCTGTAAAGCCCATATGATGCACATTTCTCTGTTCCTTCTAATCCTCACAAAAATTTTTGGACTCTGTGTAGTGAATGAGAATGTATTTTTCATATAGTGTCATTGTTTTACTACTTCCCTTGTTTATTTGGACAGATTCATAGCACTGGGTAGAAAATGTATTGGTTGGCAACTTCAGTTTTGGAAGAGAAAGTAAACACATGGTGATTAACAAACACTGAACTCTACTGTGTTTAAAATTGGCTTAACAAAAACTAGAAACACATACAGACAAATACATGAACCAGGGACCCTTTTCGATTTTGTTCCAAGCAGGAGCATTTGTCCGTACGTGGTTTCCTAACCCTTCTTTGGAGAATTTCCAAGATTATACTTTTTTGCCTTTTCTTTAAACATGTTTACTAACACTGACTGCAAATGCCAATAAGGCACTAGTTAAGGAAAGAATGATAGGTCACCAATAAAAAAATTCCCTCTGAGATGTAGCTGAAATGACTAAACCTGTTTAGCTAGAGGGTTTTAAGGCCTCTACTCTTACTACACGTAAATATGCTGTCTTTTCTGAGATTATGACACAACCCTTTAAGTGGAGTTAAGTGCTCAGAGTAGAAAAATAGGAGCATGAAGTCATACAGCCTATTTTCAGAGCAACCATTGAATTTCTAGCAGCACTTCAGGCAAGAAGGTACTTTTTTCTGTGCTTAGGTTCATCTCCTTGTTGCCATGTTTCTCAGATTCAAAAAAGAGGTGTTGTTTTACTCACACCTGTAAAACAGCCTCAGAAGGTGTGCAAGATAACAGTGCTCTTAGAATTCATTGTCTCATCTCCCTTGCCACGATTTTCTAACTACTTGTCAAATATTTTTCCTGAAGTCAATAACCTCCGAGCCACAGGTGGCTATGAGGTGTATACCAAAAAACAGCAAAGCCTTTTACATGCATGCGATGCACAAAGTAATCACTGAGCAACTTTCCATACTCCATAAAGATGAAAAGCATTTCCTTCCACCAAGCTGAGGGCTGCATCCGCCAGAGCCACTCGGTTGATTTCAAACAAAGGTAGGAAATAGCTGTGTCCTAATGCTTCATTGTGGTCCCATGAGTCAGTGCTTTGGAACTCAGTACCTATTCTTCACTCTTTTGCCAGAAGAAGGAAAAAAAAATAACACACCAACCAAGGGAAAAAAAAAAAAATTAAAAAAAAAAAAATAAAAAAACCACCCAGAAAAGAAGCAGATAAACAGAAACAGCAAGGGTGTTCAGATAAACACTTTGCTCAAGAGAGAGCTCCTGATCCTTAACTTTTCTTTTCAATTCCTAATCTCCAGCTCTGCAATAACATTTACTTACCAGCAGGAAATCACTTGTGGTGAAAAGTTTTTCTACTGCTATGATGGCCCAGCACTGAACTGACCTGTCAAAGCCATGTTGTCAGGGAGAAAGACAGAAGGTGTACAGGCTAAGAAGGTGGCTCAGTAACCCTTCTGAATGGAAAACCACTCTTGCAAACACAAGCATAGGAAGGTTCTTCACAATAGTAAGTGAGGTAGCCAAGCCACAAGAAGTAAATTTTCACTTACTGGTTAGCATATTTTTTTCAAGGTTAACAGATACCTTTTACAGAAAGCATAAGCATGAAGAAACAATGGAGGTGTTGCCAAAACCACATCACACAGCATTGACCCTGCTATTCTTACTAGCCAACAAAACTGTTTATGATGTGGATGACCAGATTAACATTACAAGAGCTGTGGTACTGCATGCTGATATGGTATGCTACTGGGCAAACACCACAGCATTTACAAAATTCCTACCAAAAAAAGGTATTGAAAACTTTGCTATTGTTTTATACCACTAGAAATCATGTTATCCACCACAGATATGCAGCTGCCTCTAAGATGAACAGTGACAAAGGCTTGACAGTGAAATTAAAAATACTTAATATTTCAGAAGCTCAATATCTCGGAAATAACTCAAAGCTGAGTATAACAAATCTCTGCAGTTACAAACACAATTAATACAGTGTTATCTTCTCAAGTATGGTAACTGAAAGATCCTGCAGAATCATTTCATACTACATAATGATAACGTGGATAGGATACAGGACAGCAACCTCACTCAATCAAGGGGAACTTTATTGTTCAAACGGAGACCCCAGTTTTACAATCTGTTTAGAGAACAGCACTAAAAACCAAAAAAAAGGAAAAGACTAAAAGATAAAAATAATAGTTGGGGTAAAATGCATTATACCCTTTTTAATGCTACTGAAAGATATTGTTGTAGATTTTATAACTTGAGAACTTACAGCATAGACTCAATTGCATTTTATACAACCATTTCCAAATGTAAAAGCAATGTAATTGTTCTTCTGTTGAAGAGATAAAATTTCAATCTATAAATGTATGAGTAGTTTGCAGATTGAAATAGTGTACTTTTTGAGATTTCTATAACATCTACTGAATTTTAAAGGTTTTGAGTTTTATAAAAAAAACTATTCCAGTTCTCCCTATACAAAGCAAAAGACTAAACTTGTTTTTCTTAGAAAATCATGACCTAACTGTTGTTAAGGTACATTACATATCCTCTGACTCTCATACTGACAATTGTCTTTTTGCTCATATAAAAGATGTAAATAATGGCCCCTTTGTTTGGGGGGTTTGTTTGTTTGTTTGCTTGTTTAGTTGGTTTAAGGTTTTTTTCTGCTAACATCAAACAATAAAATTTTATTCGTGTCTTTAGTATATTTTAGAGAGTCAAGCTGAACACACCACCAAAACTGTATGGACTGCAGAACATCATATAACAAAGAGTAATCTACATTAAATTCTGTTATACTTTGCCAACATATCAAATAGTCAGAAACTCTTTACAGGGGTACAAAAACTATGGAGAGATCAATTTATAAAACAAAAAAGGAAATGTACCCTATGCAACAGGAAAATTAAAATGCAGTAACAGCACTGTCTCATTAGAAACACTTGGCAGCATGTCTAAAACATCATGGTCAAAGGCATGATGCAGTATGTGCTGCGTTCCAGTCAGAAGCATTCCCAAACTCCAAATCTCTCTAGCCATCATCACCACCTCATTTGGCAGTGGCTCCAAAAACTCAGTTCATCTAGTCTAAATTTATTCCACATGAAATAGACACACACTTACTAGATCTGTGTTACATTCATGCAAAGAAAAAAAAGGAAAATAGGAGCACTGGCAAACAGCAATACAGCATAAAGCTGGGCAGCTACAAAGACAGTTGCACTGTATCATGAAAGCTCTTTTCTACATCATGTCCACATCCTGTTTTCATTTTAAATTTTCAGTGACACTTCTCTTTATTTGTCTTCCTTTCTAAGTTCTTCCAGTTTCTCAGCTCCACACTTTTTCTTTTTTTTCCATTTTGCTGCTGCTGCACTGGACAGATGCAGAACCAATGTGTTCAGAACAGATAACAAGCAGTGTTTTGAGTGGATAAAAAGGCAAAAGGACACTAAAAAAAGAACTGGCATCTCTTTGATTAGGAGCTGAGCTACAAAAACTCTGAAGATGCTTTTATAAGAGTTATCACCAGAATTATTTTCTCAGATTCTCTAAAAAAGCCCACCAAAGGAAATTAATGCATTCAGCCACACTGAATACACATTACTGTGAATTCTGTATTTCTGCTGTATTTCATAAAATGAACATGCATAAACTGAAAGGGGTCTTTTAAAGCAGCTTTGGGGATTGAGAGATTTGCTTTTCAGCACACTTTGTCATTAGTGTGTTCTCACTCAGAAGAGTGAGGACAACAACCTCAAAGACAGACTGGTTCATACCAGAGACTGTATAGAAGACACAAGCTAACCTTTTTGAAAGCAGAGCTATTAGGGTAAACAAAAATATTACTTTTTATGTTTCTATTTCTCAGACTTCCTTGAAGACGACAGATTTTTTTTTTATTATTATGTATTAAGAACCCTGTGAGTATACTGAGTAGATAGTTCCTCTTCTGTTCCTTCCCATGAGTTTTCAGACAGAAAGGATGGAGGGCTATACTCCCAAAACCTGTTACAGAAAGACTTCAATTGTGAAACTGCAATACAAGCTTCTAGCCACAATCCAGGACAAAACATGATGCATCTCCATAAAAAAGAGGAAACAGAAGAAACAGCAGTTTGTCTTCTTATTTTAGAGGGATAGAGACATAAACCTTACTTGGAAGTTACAGAATAAATCCTAGACTTCTTCAAAAGATGGAAAAAGTGTTTTAATTGGCATGTGTACATAGCTTCATGGGGAGAAAATAACAGATAACAAAGAGGTCATCAATTTTACATGAATGGCACACCAAGAACATTATAGTGAAGCTAAACAACCTCAGTTTCTCATCCGCAGGAGTGACAAAGCATTGGAACAAACTAGAAAATACCAAATGTTAAGACTTTTTTTTGTCTCAAAGGAGTAATTTATTTCATGTATGTAAACTTTGAAAATAAAAATTGTGTATATGATAAGTGTCTATTCTTTATTAAAGTAATTAGAGATATTAGGACTGGAGCCCTCCTGTAGCCTATATTCTTCCTCTTTAAAGAGATGTGACCCTGACTAACACTGCACTTTTACCTTAATTTCTTCATCTGTAAAATGGACAAATCATTACTTATTTATACATCTCAGTGCCTAATGTGAATTAACTAATGTTTTAAACTGCCATAAAGATGAAAGCCAATTTTAAACAGTTTGGTTAACAGAACCATTCATACCATCTGCAAATTAATAAAAATAAAATTCCTTTACTGATTTCTTGCAAAGATCAATAATAATTACACCAACCAGCGAGACTAGATATTAATAGCTTAAAGGTGATACTGTAATATTCATGAAAGTCACAGAAATACCAGTGTAGCTTCTAAAAAGTGACTGAGTGACCCCTCTGAAAACAAAGTGTTCAGGAGTTCAAGATGGAAGTCCTCCCACCTTCACATAAATTCTCTGGCTGTCGTGAACCTTTCTCCTATTCTATACATCAGATATGTCTACTTATAGGGGAAAAAAAAGACTATGAAGAAAGCCAAGTTTTAATTTAGAATTTAATAAAAATTGATTAAGCATCACAGAGCACAAACAAAGCTGCTCCATAAATATCTCAGCTCTTTTTATGCAAGAATGAAAGAAAACGCTGTCTGCTGAAGCAGATGACAGATGCTGGCTTAAAGATAAGTATTATTTATACTTCTGTACCAGATTTCTACTTATGCATATCTTATCATGCACGGATATACAATCAACAAAGAAATTATTCTGTATCAGTCGAAGACTTTACAACACACTTTTTCTCCATGCGAATTTATTTCATACAGTTAATTGTTCAATTAAAAATGAAAAAATAAAGAAATTTAAACATTTCAAGAAAATGTTTGTATCTGAAATACTCTTTCCTGCTGAAGAGCTTAAATGGAGCAATTCAAAGGTCTATAAACTGTCATGTTTAGAAATGCACTGAGGCTTTGCAAATCACTGAGGAGTACCTCTAATATCTGCAGATATCCAAAATCAGGGAATTTTTTCATAAAATTAGCTAATGCAGGGGCTTTCTCCTCAGACTATTCCAAAAGATTCTTCCCTCACTACAAACTGTAGAGTATCTGCACAGCTACAATCCATGATAGCACGTTTTGGCATTATCATAGGTATGAAAATGTATTTTTTGATAAAAAATATCTTTTCATAAGAAAAATTAAATATAATTTTCATGTCATATTTTCTTCCTTTTCTTCCACCTTTTCTTTCCTCTCCCTCCATGAACACTCATTTAATAGTAATGCAGTAAAACGTTGTGTTTTTTCTGGCTTAATAATGTAAAAGAAAAGAGAAAAATATACAATAATCTAAATGGCTGAAAAAACCTTCCTGCTATGATCTACCCTAATTTGTCTAAGACCAGGTTTTGAGTAATGCAGACATAAACAGCACATTTCTGCTGTGATATACAGGCACCTCCATCATAATCACAAAAAGTCCTTCTGAGAGAATTTAAGTGATAATTCCTCAGAAAAGCACTGGCAAAGAAATAACTTGTAGGCATTTTCTTTAAATGAGTACAATCATATCTCGAGAATCAGAAATTTATAACTAAAATAGGTTTCATAAATCAGCACTTACACTGCAATATGGAATCAATTTCTCCTTTTTTGAATTATGCAGAAATACACTACAAGACCATATCAATTAGAGGATGATAAATCTTCATGAGTTTCTAGAATACTTTTGTTCCCCATAAAGATACACCACACAGGAAAGTTTATCTGAGTATGTAAGAAATCCTCTTTTCAAATCTGGCTGTTAATATGCATCAAAAGTATCTTGACAACCTGTAATATGATTAAGACTGAAGTAAATTAAATGCTTTAGTACACATGTATATCTCACCTCCATGTGAACAGTATGCTTTTTCATTTATAGTGAATGACACCAAAAAGACTAGCTACTATATTTATAGGATTTAAACAGTTATGAATTCTTCCTTTGAAATAAAAATGCTGTCATTAAATTTTTTTTGCCATGTCTAGACCCTTCAAAGTTAATATGAGTTCACAATAGAAAAGCACTTAAAGATCACAAGAGCCAGAGAAACAAATTTAGGCACCTTTAGAGGAGATTGCTCTTAATGTTCTTGGAGTATTTTCACTAACGAACAAGGAAACTGTGTCTCATCTGTATGCTCTGCAGAATAAAAATACATACTGTCAGGTGAAAGAGCTAAGGCAACTCCTAACAGAAATGGGTCAGATTTATCACTGGGTTTTGGAACATCTTATCTCTTAGCAGATAGCTGATAGGAGTTATTTACAATGACTGGTCAGTCCACTGATCAGCCATTGTCTGTCAGGCAGACATTTGAACTAACTGTGACCTAAACCAAAGAGGCTCAAGAATAAGGTTACTTAAAGTTTTGGAAAATAAGAGGAGAAAGGCTTCTGAAAGAAGCACAAAAATCATTCCTTTTAAGTGGTCTAAAGTAATTCCAAAATTGCTACTCACTGGCTGGACTGTTTAGGGAAATGTCGTATAAATCAGTGGAGTCCAAGTATTGTTTTCATAGCAGAGGATAGAAAAGTGAAACATAAATGGGATTTTCCAAAATACTTAAATAGAAACCTTCCAAAGGTATCTTCAGAATGTGATTTTATTATTAAATTTCTCTGGCTGTTATTTTCTTAAGAGATAGGAAAATAATTTGCAAGTGCAGTCACTCTGAAGAGCCAGCTAACTTGCATCATATGCAATGCAAAGGTATGTCTGTTTACACAACATATACAGATTTGACATTGTCTACACATGTAACAGATGAAATGCAAAGACAGAAAATAATGAGCTTTTATGTTTCTCATGGGAAAAAAAAAAAGGAACGTCATAAAAATATCTACTAACTTTAGAAGAATTTGAATCAACTCCTCTGAATCATGATAGTAACACAGGAAACTCCATTTTTCAGAATCTAGAAATTTATCTAAAAATGTTACTGGCTTGTTTTATATTATTATTGCCTTCAAGACAAATGTGTCTTGGAAAAACATCATTATCAAGCAAAATACTACAAAAAAAGCCACTGAAAAAATATCTGTACTAGAGACTTAATTTTAGCACTTCCTTTCTTTTTTATGGGACATACTGTATTTCCACCAACTCACCTGATAAACAGGCCTCTTGTTAATATAACCTTTCTTGTCTATAATTATAGCTTATTCATTACACATCTGATAGTCAACAATTAGTCTCCTGTTTATGACAATCAGGTTTTCAAAACGATTCACAAACATAATTCTGCCTCTGTGCTGAATATCCCACTTTTGTTTCATAGAGGACACATCAAAATTTTTACTGAAGTAATACATCTGAATTTGCCTGCCACAATAAATACTAAATGTTCTGAGCTTTTCAAAGGGTTGAGTTTTCTTTTGTTTGTCTTTCCTCCAGTAACTTCTGCAGTGTAGGAACTTAGCAATGCTGAGTAACTAGTAGAATGTTACATTTCACTAAAAATGAAACAAACCTTAGAGACTTCAAAGGAAAACAAATCCAATGGCAATTCTCTGAAAACTGGCAAGCGAGGCATTGGAAAAACAAAATAAAGGGGAAAAAAAAAAAACAACAAAAAAAAACCAACCAAAAAACGAGAAAACTAAACTCCTGCTCCTTAATACTACAATATATTACAAGTGAGAATAAGAAGAGGCATCTCTAGTCAACAAAGTCCTCTCTGGCATCCTCAAAGGGAAGCACTATCAGGGCTGAGCTGCTAAACAGTTAATCTTCAGTAACTCCACTAAAGAGCACTAGTGGCAGGCTGCCCGTCATTCTCTGAGACAGAGCTTGTCAGGGAAAGTAGGGCAGCTTGTCCAGCCCAGCAGTCAACTGATTACTAGCGAGCTCAATGGGGCTGCCGGCCAACTCCTGAGACTGCTGCCAGCCCCTTGGGTATTCAAAGGCCAGGATCCAGTGTGGCTCACTTTGCCAGAATCACATGATGTCAGTGCTGTTTTCTCCAGACCAGAATAACCAGTCATTCAGGTTGCTGCAAATGGTATGCAAACAAATGTCCTAAGCTCAGCAAGGCCTGCACCTGCATTAACTTCCAGGGGTTACAGGCACAGGTCGGAGCCTCACCTCTGCAGAGTGTTTCTGAGATCCAGAGGGGCACGGTGTGGTATCCATTCAGCCTCCTGCAGTAACTATATTTAAAAACTGCTGCAGTAAGTGCACTGAACAAATCCCACTCTGGAAACCGTGTTTCTAAACATTTTTAAAAAGCAGAAGACACCGGGAGCTGGGTCTGGTAGAACTAAACAGAAACCAGCTAGGTATTTACAGTTAGATGTATGGAATGGAAATGAAACTCCTAAAATGTCCAAGAAGAAAATATGTATTCATTTAATATCTAAGGATATTCAAAACTGAAAAAAGAAATTCAACCAATTTCTAAGCAGTATATTTTTCATAAAAGATTTCTCTCCTTGCAAATTTTACCCAACTCAGTACAAAGACTTGTAGACTTCCATCCAATATACTCAACAGCATATATAGTACTGTAAATGCACAAATGATTTACAATGTGAAATGCAGTGATGGTAGACGAAAAAGAACAAAATTTCTACTTCAAAAGTTTGCAGGTTTGTCAAGCTCACAAGGCAGTTGCGTGGGTGCAGTTAGGGTTCTGAACTGTGAGTCTGACTAAGAGCAGAAAAAACAGACAGCCCTTTCCCTGCAGGGATTTTAGGGTTTTGGGGTTTCTTTGGCAGGTTCTGTTGCCTGTATCAGTGTCTGAAGCCCAGAGAAATATCCCAAAGGTATTAAGTGGTGCTGCACCTGGGTCAACAGACTGTGGGATGAACAGATGGAAAGCAGCCCTGGGAACAAGGACTCAGGGGTGCAGGTGGATGAGAGGCTGGACATGACCCAGCCATGGTACTCACAGCCCAGAGAGCCAAACATGTCCTGGGCTGCACCCAGAGCAACGTGGGCAGCAGGGGAGGGAGGGGATTATGCCCCTCTGCTCTGCTCTGCTGAGACCCCACCTGGAACCCTGCATCCAGCTCTGGGCTCCCAGCACAGGAAGGACATGGAACTGATGGAGTGAGCCCAGAGGAGGCCACCAAGGAACGGAGCACCTCTGGTATGGGGAAAGGTTGAGAGAATTTTGATTATTCAGTCTGGAGAAGAGAAAGCTTTAGGGTGACCTAATGGTGACCACCTAGCACCTGAAACAAACTTACAGGAAAGATGGGACAAGACTATTCACAAGAGAATGTAGTGACTGGACAAAGGGCAATATGTTCAAAATGATATTATGTTTAACTTAGGTATTAGGAACGAATTCTTTGCTATGAGGATGATGAGAAAGTGGTTTCCTGAGCAGGCTGTGGATGCCCCCATCCCTGGTGGTATTCAAGGATTGGATACGGTTCTGAGTAACCTGTTCTAGTTGAAGGTATCCCTGGTCATGGCAGGGGATTTGGAATGAAATCATCTTCAGGATCCTCTTCCAAACCAAACCATTCTGATTCCACTTTTAGAAAAGTCTTCTGGACTTCATTGAGAATAACCCTAATTAGAGTGGAAACTATGAGGAAAAGAGGAAATTTTGAAGAGTACCTCTGGCATCCTTACAACAGAAAAAAAAAGATGGAATTAACAGTAATTTTCACAAAGCAAATTTCCACTGATTTTAGGTAGTATATTTGTATCTAAACCAAAAGAAGCAGTGATGTAAGATACAAACCAATGCGAGTATTGTAGAAAAAACTGGCTTTAAACACTGAGCTAGAGCCTCAGGCCCAACACAGCTGCCCAGAATACTTGAGGAAGCCAGGGATTCTCACAGCACAGACTTACTTCGGAACAAAAAATCTCTAGCTGACAAAGTAAGCATGTCAGGATGGCCTGGTGACAAAAGCAGATGGGGTTGAAACGCAGTCCCAAACCTCTTTGGCTCGAATGTCTGTCTCTGGAGATGTGTGCCAGTATCTCCCTGCAAAAATGCAGGGACTCCTTTTAATTTGGAGGACCACTGCCAATTTCCAAAGTCAATCCAGCAGTGAGTAATGTCTCAGCTTCTGACTTGTCCTTGTTCACCCTAGTGTCTATCTGTTGCAGAATTATGAATTGGAGCTAAATCACACATAACTTTAAATCTCAACCAATTATCAGCAGAAGCATGGCACTCTGAAATAACAAGAGGTGTGTGTTTCTCAGATTTCTTTGGCATCACCAACATCCTCTTCCCCTCAAAGCATTTGAGACTTTTGACAAGTGGTCCTTCTGTCTCATCCCTAGTCTAACCAGAAAGGATATAAGGTTGCACCTATGACAGCCATTTCTACTAACTTAAAGAAGCAGCTATGATCATGAAATGAAAAATAAACAGAACTCAGAAAAGCAGTGATCCAATAACAACCAAGAGAGGTTAAAACTGCCACTCATTTAAATTTCAAGACAGAGTAATAAAATTAACACATGGTTTGTTCAGTTTGCAGGAGAGGCATCTTTTTTGTCATTCAGGTTTGGTACCCTTCCACCTGGTGGCAATTAGGCTTGTATTGTATATTATTCTAAATCCTAAAATAAAGATACACCTACCACACAGTACCTGAGATCAAATTGCAGTGCATGTTTTCCAGAGTAGTATCACTTATTCTTGGGAAAAGCACAGTACAATAGCTACACTATATACAAACCAAGCAAAAACATGACTCACCACTCACAAATTAAATCCAAGCACTTCACGTAAATCTTTTGGAAATCTGAATATCCAGGATGCAAAGCAAGTAGCTGGCATTAATATTACAGCATTCTCTCAAAATCCCTTTAAGCTAAGTGTTGTGCCATGTGAGCCCCACTTCCTATGAGCTTGGTAAATATACAAGGCAATCAAATTCATCTCTGAAAAATGTACATTTTTAATGAAATATGTTTTTCATTGCTACTAACAACTAGTTCTATGACTTCATTTGGTCTCCTTTGCTACAAAATATCTCAATATATTATACAATCTGTTACTTTGACATCTCCCTTTTACTTCTTATATCCACTGTTGTCAATCCCAAAGATAAAATTTATTTATTAGAAGTGTAATACCAGGAGTGAGTCTCAGATTTCAAGGTCACTCTAGTTTTGGTTCCTCTTACAGAATTGTATTCAAGATTTGCATTTCATACAGAGACTGCATACTGTTACTAAATACTCTGTTATTCTCAACTTTTAAGTGTTAGAGGCATGCCACATGACAAGCCCAGCCCATTGATTCGCTTTCTTTGTTTATCAGTTGGTGGTTCTTTTCTCCCATATTCCAACCTTAACTTTGTTAAATTGAAGTTAAGATTAAGGAAATGGTGAGGGAAACGTGATTTTGTATTTTGCTTAAAACAAAGAGCTACAAAATGGTTTTGGACTTACAATCTGCTGTAATGTATTTTACTGTCATTTAGTACATATGAAAATGTAGTGAAGTATCTATCAAATACCCCATTCACATAAGCAGGGCAAAAAACAGTTAATTATCATTTTCACCATGGGGTCCTCATAGCCCAAAAGTCTAAAAATAAGGATGCAAAAGCTGTCTAAAACCTCCACTCAACAGTCATAAATCACAGGAATGGAGTTAGCAGCAAGTTGTCATGCTTTTACAGAAGTAAAAGTTATTTCTTCAACTGGTCTGTCTCTAAGGTACAGTGAAACTGAAAGTTTATAAATAAGGGGAAAAGGTCATCTTATCATAAAATGAAGAGACAGGACTGGACTGAAATAATCCTGTCCCGTGAACACCCTTTGGTGTTTCCATAAGCAGAGCAGCATCCTGGGTCCAAGTCCTCACACCCTCACAAGGCTGACACAAGCCGAGTCACCATCTTGTCCTGTAATGTAGGGACACAGAACCAGGCCTGGGGCACTTGGGCACAGCCCCTAAGCCACTTCTGGGTTGGGGGACCAAGAAATTCTCAGCAGCCACTGAGGAGAACAGCATGCTGCAGAAACAAAGCAGGTTTCCTGCCCATGCCCCAACTTTTTCTTTAGGTTTTCCATGGCAGGCTTTTACATGATTCCATGAACAACACACCCAGAGGTGGCAAGCAGCTGAACTGCCTTAGAGCTCTGCATTTTTTAACCCATTTTTCTTTTTAAGTCTACTGTGAGTTTTTTGGAAAGCTGATGGAGAGCAGAACTTTTGGGCAGAAGTAAGGAGAGGTGCATAATTTGACACTGCAAGCCTCATCTTACTGAAGGGGGAAAAAATGCTGAAGAGCAGTCTGGTCTCTTGAAATTCTTCTTTGAAAGTAAATGGATTCCAAGCGTATTAAATTACAGGCTTTAATGAGACAATTTAGTCAGAGCCTCTCAAGTTCATAATTTTTCATTTGTCTATACACTTTGCTGAGATGAGGCACCTGCCTCTACAAGAGTTACACTTCCTTCCCTTCCTTCCCCCCCTTACACATACCACTGCAAATCTGAAGGGATATTTCAATCACCACTTTGATAAAGGAGATCATTTTGGCATATAGGTGATCTTCTAACAGATTAAGGATATTTACTTTCTTCCTGATGGATCATTCCCAGAGATATCAGCACAACACAACCTACGCAATTAGTTTTCACAGGTGGCTGTTTTGCCTCCAGTAAAACTGCTTTCTTTCTCCTCCTGCAAGTCATAGCAGAGCAAATGTATATAAAAACATTTCAGATATGAAATAAACACTTTCATAAAAGCAGCTGTGATGCAATGCATCATTTCTGTCTGACCTGAGCTATGGAATGAACTTTAGTTGCCAGAATCATAGATGGTAAGGAGAGAGTGGAGGATAGAAGCCAGGATGGGGCTGAGTGAAGATCAGGGCTCAGAATAGCACTGTGTAAAATGACCTTAAACACTCAAAGGGTAAATGCCTGTTTGGTGCAAGCACACACTCTCTGTGTACTCTGCTGCACAACCTGTGCAAACAGGCACATGCTGCCATGCAAGAAAAACCAAGACACTTATCTACAACTGAGAGTTAGAAAAGGCAAGCCCCTCACATATTGTGTGCCACAGGCAGCAGTGAACTTCCTCAAGCATAGTAAAAAGCATATCTGAAGCTGTAATTTCACCCTCATATCTTTTAACTGGTCATTGTGTAGAAAAGTAAGAAAAAAAACTTTTTAAAACTGCTGTCTGACATTTTCAAGAACTGCATTTTTAAGATACTACACTGTCGATGTGGAAATCTCAGACAAAATATCCATTGAAGAAATCTCTATGAAAAGAATCTCAAACTGTTACACAGTATTGATTCAAGTGAAGTTTTTTGACAAGTTTCTTCAGGACTACCCTACATAGGAATTTCCCTATATTATTTAAACATCTGTGAAGCTTATTTGGAAATAATTTTTTTTTCAGTGCTCAGAGAAGAAAACATAGGAGAAAATTCTTATTCATTTTTGTTAAGTATCTTCTTTACATAGTCATTGGAGGGAGCCTACAAAGATATTTGAACATTCAGGCTCCACAACTGATATAGGTTTTTACAATTCCTAAGCGTGATGTGCAAACCAAAGCATCAGTGTATTGGGTCTCACTTTTAACTGGTACCAGCACCTTATTCATATTGGAGTCTAACACAAAGTGCCAGTTGAGAAAAATAGTTGTTCTTGAATTTTTTTTACTGGAATTTTGATTTTCTTTCAAAGATGGAATGCATACAGTGATGTTTTAATGCCAGAGAAAAGGAAGGAAGAAAAAGGAAGGAAGAAAAGGGAAGTAAGGAAGGAAGGTGCAGAAGGAAGGAAGGAAGAAGGAAGGTGCAGAAGGAAGGAAGTAAGGGAGACAGAAAGAGAGAGAGAGAGAGAGAGAGAAAGAGAGAAAGAGAGAAAGAGAGAAAGAGAGAAAGAGAGAAAGAGAGAGAGAGAGAGAGAAAGAGAGAAAGAGAGAAAGAGAGAAAGAGAGAAAGAGAGAAAGAGAGAAAGAGAGAAAGAGAGAAAGAGAGAAAGAGAGAAAGAGAGAAAGAAAAGTTTTTGATAACTCCTTCAGGAATTATCAACCTTATTGATTTTTGTGAGCAATTACAATTTTTTTCCAAGTAATTTTATGCACCATAGCACAGCAAGCAGGTATTATTACCAAGGCTTCACTCTTTTTTTAGGGCAGAAGATTTTAGCATTTTCAGAAACACATACACACACACACAAAAAACAAACCTGTGATTATAAATGTTATTATCTTTCATGTGAAAGTTTGAGCTTGGTATTCATTACTAGGCAGGTATTTATATCACAGCATCTTCATCCTCAAGTACAGTGCACAAAACATATGTAGCAGGAGTCTACAGCTCCCCTAAGAAAAACTGTCTCTGACTAACAATACTTGATTAGTCAGTCAGACTGTAGTTCAAACAATAATTAAAATTATTTTATGTAGCTCACTGAGATCTCATGAGGACATATTATATGGGGATAAACTATCTTAGATTTATGTATGCTACACAATGATTAACTGCAAAAAGGTCAAAGGCCCAAATCTGTCATTCTTCATACAAAGTGTCAAAAAAGTACTCTCTTCTATAGATAAAAAAATTGACCAGAAAGATTTATGCAATTTAAATACAAAATTCTGAGTGATAATCTGAAGAAATATGAATAACTGCAACAATGTGGTCAAATTTTTGAAAATACTTATGCTTAGCAATACTAACACATTTTTTCTTGGTCTATAAAAAAAATGTTTCACTAAATTAATTGAAGACAAATCAACTCTGGCGTGGGGACTCACCTTCAAAAGGGTCAAAAGAGTAAGTAATTGAAATAAGTTTGAAAGTACTAACATGAAAATCTGTAAACACAAATGTTAATTTCATTATTAAAACATCAGCAACATGTTTATCCAGGGCCAGCCTATTCATTTTGGAAACTAAAGAAAACTTTATTGAAGAGCTTAAAAAGTCTCATAAAAAGAGGGTTTGAGAAATAAATTCTAACCTTCTATTAGAGTTAAATTTGTTTATTAAAGTTGCACACCTGTAGAGACTGACTCAAGGCAAAAGTGCAATTGAGGAGATAATTTGGCCTTTAGAATACTATTTACATGAGAAGGAACAAGCCCCATGCACCTATAACACACTCTGTAAGCTGATAGGATGGAAAACAAAGATAATTTACACTGTGTTCCTCAAACACAAACAGAAAAATCTCCTTTCTCATTCCAATGTTAAGAATTCCTGCACACTGTCATACCAGCCTCTGTACACTAATTAATACCGCCATTCACAACAAGCCTCTAAAGAAACCTAAACTAATTCAACTTCCATGATGTGCTTAAAACACTTTGAAGAAATTAGGGTCTCATTTTGTGCTACTAGGTAGCTTATTTTTCTTCATATCTTTGCCACTGAAAGGCCCTTGCCACAGAAAAGAACCAGCAACTTCTGACTGTCGAAAGACTAATAGCTGCTGACCACACCAGTATCAGATCTCCAAAATGCCTCATAGCTCTGTGGCTTCATGGTTTCAGATGCATTTGTATTTCCAAGAAGAAATAAATAATGCCAAAGAGGCAAGGAGAAATAGCTGAGGTTTCTTCATTCCCTCCATTCACTACTGCCGTTTCAACAAGCCAAAAATTAATTCTTGTTGCTTACTTGAAATGATCCTGAAAAGACACATTCTCTAAAGCTTTATAATTTCCATTATTAAATCAAATATCATTACATTATATGTTTTAACTGTATAATGTTTAGCAGTAATGTGTTCTTCTTTATCCTAGCTTTTTACCATTCTTCTCCTTCTCTGAAGAAACTTCTTGTTCCCACTATATTAAAAACCAACAGTGTTTCCCCTCACTTGCCTATTTGATAAAGAACTGAGACAAGAAGAGGGCACATATTCCTCTGCTGCTCCAAAGAGGACCTCAAGAGCTGGTAGCAAAAGCTGCAGAAATCCATCACTGCTCCTGAACTGTAAATGCTCAAAGCACTCAGCACCCTCAAATTGATTTGTTTGCCAAAGTCCAATGTGACTGAAAGCTAACATGCAAATTGAATCTTTGCAAGGGCTTATAACTTGGCCACATCAGTTCTTTTTTTTTTCAGAAGAACAGCAATAGGAGTTGTTGTACCCTGACACCACAACGACCTCTATGCCAAATTTCAAGACTTTCCTCAACAGCATGGAGAAGTCAAAGCTTATCAACAAAACGGCTGTAAGATAAGTTTATTACAGTCAATTTTTAATGCCATTTTTAGGAATTTCTAGCCCAATTTTGCTGAAACTTTATTATATAGTTCAGTCCCAGGTGCATCCTGCATGACAAACTCAAAGTTTAAAAAAGTGAAGCTTGACTGATTTATTAACAAAGGGAAACACCCTTGTAATGGGAAGATCCTGGCTGCCTCAACTCTCAGCACTGTTACTAGTCCCATTTAGAAAAAAAAAGAAATAATGAGATTTTTAAGAAACGAGAAAAAGTAACCGATGGCACCTCTAATGTAGACATTTTAAAATTGTAATAACATGAATGTAGGAATGTATTTGGTAGCTGAAAATGTCTTTCCAGATTGCTGCCAAACAATGAATACTAGCCAAGACTGACATAGAATATGGATCTTCATGGTGTACAGTGACAGCATTTAGGAATTGTCAGGGATTTGTCTTTGAAAATATTCTGGATTACAAAATTCTGGGCTCAAAAGATGTTGACCAGTCTCATATCCTATGCAGCTAATTTAAGAAGAAGTCTAAGTCACCCTTCTTGCCCCATGAGACATTGCATATTCACTGTTTTTAAGGAACTTTTGGGGCTCAGAACAGTGCTTAGCTGAAAAATGGTAGCATCTGTCTCTCTGCCTACCTTCTCCACAGAAATATGGAAAGGATAGATTTTTAAGATTTCCATTATGAATGGAGGCTTTGCTTCCCAGCTTGGATACAATGTAAAAAGCCTTGCATTAGAGAAATAATTAATGCCCTCTTGCCCCTTTAAAAGGCAGGCCCCTTTGTGACTCCTTCCACTGCTGTGATTAGAAAATCACCTTTCTCCAATAAACTCTATGCACTGTCATGCCATGTAAGAAGACCACACAGAAATCTTCTTATACTGCCCATCAAATGTTCAGAAACAGGGAGCACACCTGACTTTTCCTTAGGTGATTTGCCTCAGTAAATGTGCTTTTGAAAAGTCTGGTAAGGGCAGAACATGGTATTAACATAATATAAAATAGGTGTAAAGTGAATGTATAGTAAAAACTTACTAAATCACAGAAGCCAGTAATACACACATACACACAAAAGCAGTTTTTTCTTTAGCAAATATAAAATAAAGAATTCATGCACTGAAGTCCTAGATTTTAAATAGATTCATATTAAACTGTCAAAGTACTTCCTCTATCAGGGGATTTGTCTGACTTCAAGGGAATTGTTACCTCCTTCAGGGGATTCTGCTCCTTGGAAACACTGAAGACCTCAGATATTCTAACTCCACTTAGTACTTTGTATACTGGGATTCTGCACAGATTTGTATCTCTGGATTCTTGTTCTCTATAAAGCAGTTCATCTTGGCATGGGATAACATGGAGTTTTTGCTCCTCTTCCAACTTTATGTAGAGTAAAACACAGGATTCAGCTTCATCTTTAGTTATGTTAGTTAGCATGGAATGGCTGCTGGAATAGCATTTTGGGAAAGGATTGAAGCTAGGCATTTGGAAATGCCCTAGATATTAGCTATTTGCCAACTCACAAATTTTAGAAAGTTAAAAAAGTCAAAACCTCAATACCCATGTAATATTATAAAGAGAAATAAAGTAACTGAAGGCTTCTACAGTGAATGTATAGATCAAAAACCACAAAGCTTTCCCTGTAGATGGTAATGACACTGAGAAAAGTTAACTGTTCACTCCTTTGAAATAAAACAGATATGTGATACTTATGAATGTATTTTGTGTCTATCAAAAAGTCCCAGTGTTTCTGTTATTATATTCTGCATTCTTTCGCAGAAATCAATTCAACTGATTGCATATCAATTTCTCTTTGCTAAAAAAAAAATCATGGAACAAAGTACTTGATTTTCTGAACCTTCTGACTTACTAACCCAGGGAAATGCCACAGAATACCAGATGACTACAACACAAACATTTCTGCAGCTGAATTGAACACAGGCTACAGCTTTACTGAAAAATCTCACAGCCTCTAGCCAGGATTATTCAACTGGTAGAAGCTTTTGGTTTATATCTGGCCCTTGCCCCATAAGAAGATATTTCACAAAATGTTGGACTAAAAATCTTATACAATCAAGTCAGTATTTTGTTCCTCCAACCAGAGCAGAAATAGTGCAAAAAATGACTGACTTGCTGTATTTCAGCATTTCTGATTCCAGATGGAAACATGAACTGGAGAATGATTCCAGAAAAAAAATTAGTGAAAATCTAGTTTACTATTTTACCTCCTTAAAAATACATCTGATTTAAGATTGGCTTTAACTATCTGTTAGATGGTCTCTCAAGCAATATTAATTAAAATATTCATTAAAAATTGTTCTTCTTGAAGTTCATATGTTAGAGCAGTACCGAGTATTATTAACTGTTTCTGCCAAAACTAAGTCATTTGCTTAGGATTTTCCTGTTTATGTATAAGTGATTCCACTTGTTGCCACATTCATCTTGTTGTCTATTATATATTATCCATTACTCTTTAAAATTGCTGTTTCTCATTTTTGTGTGATTATTATTCTTTGCCCTGTGGAGTTTTATTTTTGAACAGTCCTGAACTAAACAGTAGTGATTGCAATGTCAGTGATTTTTGCTATGGCATTTAATCTTTCCTATTGCATCTGCAGTTTTTGTCACTGAAGAAATTTTTTGACCTTGTGTGAAATGTGTCAGAAACACTGACCACTGGGAAAAAGATACTAACATCAAAGAAGAGTCTCCATTGATTACCAACTCCATATGCTATTGTTCACATCTATTACTGGGATGATTCAGATATCTTGTATAAATATAATAACATTTAATGAAAAGAAGTTGGACTTTTACATGTGAAGGGACTTCTTATTTCACACTCACTTTAACCTCTCTTGGGTTTTTTTTTCTTCACAAGAGTGCTGAGAGATTAGATTGGTGCCCTAGGGACTGTTAAAATTATTTTATTGTATCTCAAGCATCTTTCAACTTTTTTTTTTTTTCTTTTCCATGAATATGATATATGGTGCAGTAGGGAAGTTGAAAGACCATCAGGAAAATAAGAAACCATTCTGCAAACACACAGTTAAGTATTCAGTGTTTTAGAAAGAGTAAAGTAACCAAACCAAAGTAAGCAACTAATGTCTTTTTAATTTTCATTTGGTCTCTTTTCAGAAAAAATTATCACCAACTTCAAAATAGACAATATGGTTAAAAGCTCAGAAGGAAATTGTGTGAAGTCCTTAGCAGTAAAGTTTTAGTATATATTCTCTGCAAGCTAATGTTCTTTGTGTCCTAGCATATCTGCAATTTTTTTCCCTTTTTTTTTCCTACTGGAGGGTGCTTTGTGCTTTCTACTTTTGTTTAAAAAGTCAATTCTTAATCCTATCCATGCAGCTGAATGAGATATTAAAATAGTGCATTTTGGAGAAGAATTAAGGACAAACATCTTGATGTTTACTGCTCAATCAAGGAAGAAAAACTAGGGATGAAATGGAACTAATGACTGAAGTTAAGGAATGAGTTATGGAGAGTCCTACATCAGTTTCCTGATGCTACACAAAAAGGTAGAAAAACAAAGATTTCCAGGTCAGTGTGTCCGCCATATGAAGATGTATACAAGCTGTGCTTTGCTGTTCTTCCCTAAAACAATTTAATTGCTTGGGTTTTGAAATGTTGCTGCATTTTGTTCTCTTCTTTTTAAATTGCACTATACCAGACCCTAGCAACAGAGATCCTAAAAGGACAAGGTCAGCAGGTTAGCAAGAGTCCATGGACTTGCTGAAGAACGATCATAAAAAATAACACTTAAATGTTAAAGTGTTAAAATTAAGGAAAAAAAAATCTTAGAGCAATGCATCAAATAGTTTCATCCATTCATGAGAGAAAAAAATTATTAATCCTTGATTTTTGGCTACCATTTTGCTGTCTTGTGAAGCCAGTAAATGTACTGTGTTCAGACTGAAAAACCAAATCTGAGCTAGTAAAAAGAACACTGTGGTAAACAAAAATCTTAGTTTGAGCTTTTATGGCTCTTACAATACTTACTGAAGAAGATTATCAAGGTTTACAAGTCAAACATACCAAATACTTAACTGTGCATATGTGTACAGAATATACAGATGTGCTTTAAGCTCTCTGTCCTTTTAAAACCAATACTAACTACATTTTAAATGGCAATGAAAGATCAAATGTCTTGTACATCTTGTCATGTACCAGTAAATTGTCATGGTCAAAGAACAACTTTCCCATACGTACCATATCAGTCTGCAAAAGACTCAGCAAACTATCACTGCAGATAATAAATAAAACTTAAAGGCAAATACTCAGAACATCATATTTTACCAAGTACAGTCACCTGGATCTTGTGCTATTTTCATGCTGCATTTAGTCTAAAAGCATCTATTTATTTTAAGTCATTTATACAACACAAATCTATTGATTTCTGACAACAAAAGGATTTTCTTTCTTCACAAAAATACAGTCTATGCATATACAGATTTGAAAGACACAATGGGAGCTCCAAGTGTTTTAACAGCCCATTATAAAAAATTATCCCTTGGCAATAAAAGCCCAGACCACTGGCTTGAGATCAAGTCAATGAAAAATGGGATTATATAATTTTATCAAGAGAGAGAGAGAGGGACAGAGAAATGTTTTAAAAAGCCTAGGATCACAGAGGGGGAAAAAAATCCAGAGAGTGTAAAAGACAGATCAGCTCCATCTTCAACCCAATCTACTTGACTCTTGCATACAAATCCTTTGGATTATCTAAGTGTTTTTTTTCTTTCAAAAGAATAAAAATGGACTAATTTTTTTTAAAATATTTGTTATTTTTTAATAAGAAGAAAAAAATCTCACTAGAAAAAGAAAAACAACAAGAGGTGACAGGAAACAAAACAGCATTTTGTCTTAAATTTGCACAACCTAATTTATAGTAATAAAGCAGACCCTAAGAGTTCTGGTAAATGTCAGTGCAGTCATGTTCATTACATATGTTGATAGGTATGAAGCAAAGTCTCTGTAGGCCCTTCAAAAATTGCACACAGCCGATTTAATGCAAACCAGAAGTCACTGACTGCTGGATGAACATTCAGTTTCATTCCCACATGGATATTAAGACAAAGCAGGGGGAGGGGGCTTCCTCCTCATTTATTTACAGTCAAAGGGTGGGTCTTGAGGAATGAGCATGAGGCCAGTGCAGAATGGATTTGGTTTATGGGAAGACACCTCCCAGCCTCCCATTCTGCAGCCTCGGCGGCAAAAGCGCCCGGGTTGTGTGTAACCTCCTCCCCCATCTCGCATCTGCCTTGCCCAATCTCGTCTGGGCCCGCTCCAACAACAACATCTGCTTGGCAGCTTTTCAAACCCATGGATAGTTATCTAACTGAGGCTTTTGTGCTGCACTGTTTATTCTATGTGAAGAAATGCCTCCTTAGTTGAAAGAGTACTTTAGAAAAGCTGTGCAGCTATTAGCAAGTGAAGCACAAGGCTAATAACCCCCACCTGCTCATCAAATTAATTATGACATCTGAGTCATTATAACTCAGAAAGAACACATGACTGCAGACTTGTCACACGGAGAAATAAAAACACTCCGCATTAGAAGAGGAAAATATATTGGGGGGGTGGGGTGTGTGAAATAGTCCAGGAAGAAAAACATCTAACCTTCCACAATTCAGTTATTAAAACTGTGCCTTACTAACTGCCCACAGGCAAAAACGGAAGGACAGAAGATAGGAGGGGCTAGAACTTTCCTGCAGAACACAACTCTACCCCTCTGTGTGGGCTTTACCAAGAAAAGGAGACAAACATATTAATTGATTGATCTTCACAGAAGGATTGTAAATCTGCATGTTTTGAGAGAAATATTGTTTCCATAAGATTTCAAGTAACCTGGTAATTCTTATCTCACCTTTCCCTCCCCAATTCAATCACTCCAAATGCAACGCACATATCTTAAGTAAAGATATTTTCAGACTTAATAAGGACTAGAGTAAGGAAAATTCTGGGAGGAGGGAGCCCTATATATCATATATATATCAGCCAAACTTTAACTATTTAGAAAATAGCAAAATAAATAAAATACTCAAAAAGTAAAATATGTGCAAGTCAGATTTCACTTAGTTCAGACTGTGAGGGATAAAGCATTGTCACACTTCATATGCACATGTTGCCTGCTAATTTGACTACTGAAGCTATTGGATCATTTTGCCATAATTTACACAGATAATAAGTTCCTTTCCTCCAACAGATGTATGAACTCAACTAAAATGATTAAACCACACATTTGCTTGCTACACTTCTAAATGTCTTCAGTATTCAGAAAAAATGTATGCATTTCCTGTACTTTGTAATACTTTTCTGAAAATTACAACAATTTTTCACTGTGAAAGCCCTGCTTCTCACCCTGTACTTCAGTCTCAAAAGTGGCTCTTAAATACAAATTGCAAGTGATAGGTAATTAATTTTAAATAATTCTCAGACTCTTTTCAAAATCAGGTGATAGGTAAAACAAACCATTAATACATTCACATGTAATGTCTTTTAGTTCAGTAAATAAAAATATACTGGGCAGTAAATACATAAATGTTGGAAAAATGTTCTGTCTTGCATTAGTCCCAGCTGATTCACTGTCAACAGTGCTTCCTCCAGAACAGGACACAGAGCTGCTGAGTAACTTCTCTGTTACAAAGAGCATACCTTCAAGAAATGTTTTTATCACAGGCAGGGCTTTCTAATCAGTTACAGAAATAAAAAATATTTTCTAAGTTAGTCACAGAACACAACCTGAAAACTAGAAAGGAAATTACTTGTTGCAGATGATCTTCATCTACACCATTTCCCCCCATTATTTTTCACAGTGTTAGTAGCAAATACCAGCCTTTGCAAGTAAAGACCTCCAGCATTATTTCTG
Source organism: Cisticola juncidis (assembly GCA_013400215.1). Taxonomy (NCBI): domain Eukaryota; kingdom Metazoa; phylum Chordata; class Aves; order Passeriformes; family Cisticolidae; genus Cisticola; species Cisticola juncidis. The sequence goes on from VXBR01006649.1 coordinate 444,682, forward strand.
GTGAAAAAATGTTGTAGAATTAGCTTTCAGACAAGATGATACTGGTTGTCTGGCTGCCTCATATTTTTCAAGTAATATGTATGCAAATTACTGGGAAAACCATATCGAAACCTCATTTTAACTATTCTTTTTTTATTTGGTTTTACTTCAATTATTTTTTCTAGTTGAAGGAAAATTTTGTTTGATTTATTCAACTTTTTTATTTAGCCCAAAGTTGAGAGACATAAAAAGAAAGTAAATACTAAAGAGGAAGTCCCAGCGTTGCTTTTGCCAAATAAGGCTGCTATGTGTCCTAGAAAATAAATTACTATCACTTGAATGTGTCAGTGCTGTAGAACCAGAATAAAGAAGAAACAGGAAATATATTAATCATATAGACAGGCTGTTCTGCACAGATTTTTATGCCTCCTAGGATAAGCCTCACATTCTGTCTTCTCAAAAGCTCCACTTTTGGAGAAATTCTCTTTAAAGGGGACTTGATGTGTTCATATTGAAACCTATGGCTTCTTCCACAGTATGATTAGGTCTGTAGGCAGTAAAATTACAGTGCTCCTCCCTGCTATGCTCATCCTCCCTGCCACAGAGCTTTTGCAGTGCCCTCCCCACAACCTGCTCCTGCCCTGCCTGATCCATAGGCACATATTGCTCCTTCACATCACAGAAAACATCAGGAAAACCGGTGAAGAAGGAAGACCAGGATGCATTCAGGATTCTCACTGACTTTAGTTTAATGGATTATTTTATAAAAAGGATAAACAGTTTTTATTCACGGATAAAAGCATGGGTAATTCAATTTGCAGGAATGTACCGCTTCTGTTCTTACCGTAAGAACACACAAATTATATATTGCTCTAGGACATGCTGCCCTGCAGAAGCACTTAAGCAGAGCTATAAACCACACTGAATCTGGCCTTGAGCTAATACGTTTAGGGAGTTCTAACAGGAAAGAAAAGGAAATTTTTTTCTCAGCTGGTATACTGTTAACTGAATCTACAACAATGCACATGATAAAGTTTGAATGTTACCATCAATTTACAAACTACCTGGTAAATCTAAATTTCCTCTGAAGGCTCTATGTATTTCTCCCAAAATATCATCTCATCAGAACATAAAGTAAGTAGAGACATAGAATTCATGAGTCTAAATTTAAATCCAGAGTACTGTTTGCAAACTCAATATCCAAGTGGAAAGAGTTTATGCTAAACTGGTCTAAATATTTTTAAAGTTATTTTTTCATAACTAGTTCCCACAGTTACAAAATTCCTTTACCATGATGAATGACAAATATGTATTCCAGAAAAATGCAGCTAGAACACGAAAGCTTCTGCACCCACACACAGAAGCATGCACTGCATACACGTTATGTATGCTAAAGTGCGTGAAGGGAACACTATGCAAAAAAAGTGTGACCTCTGATAACCATATATGAAAAACAAATCTACACAGAATTTTCTGACAGGTTGCTAGATTTAACAACATTGTCACTGAACTCTTAAAAGTGCCAAAGGACATAGTAGTTAGAGTGCATATTTCTCTAAATTCTGCAGTTCCTAGATCTTTACAAAGAATACTGCTTCTCATATCCACATAATCTCTGCACACATCTCCACCCCTGCTTCCTTCCCAATGGTACGTGGTCTTGAAAATATAAATGTTCAAGTTTCCTGGAGCTGAGTGAAAGAGGAAAAGTCACACTCCCCAGGGGCAAAACTAAAGGTTCTCGGCGCCCCTGAAGTTGTTAACGACAATACAACATAACGTGTCACTTCACCATAATTAGTAAGAGGGAAACAGCCTTTTTTTCACCTCCTATGGCATTAACGAGATAAGACAAGGAATTCCAGATCATATCTGAATGCACAAAAGTGTCTGACCAAGAAAGTGCTTATATGGACAAGGAGCGACATTTGTTCAACGTGCAGGAAACAAAAGCAAAACACAAAACACACACACACACAAAATCGCAGCAGCACAAATCTGCTCAAAACTAAGAAAACAGTCCTCAGATTACATCTTCATCCTCAATTTTTTCTTGATAAAGGTGTGCTTTGTTGTTTCTCCTAATTTTATAAATGCTCTTCTCCTCCTTCATGTGGGTATATTTTTTCTGAGTGTGTTACTTTGGGTATGCAAATTGTTTATCCCGAAAGATGTAATTCTCCAGCCTTTTGTAACTAACACTACTTGTAACTAACAATACTTGTAACTAACAATACTTGTGTGAATAATACCAAATTATTTTGTTTGTGCATCCATTTTTCACTGCTGTACTTTGAAAGTGAAGAGCCAGAGATGGTATTGCAAAGGTTTACTTCTCTGCAGCTATTCACCATGAAACTTCACATAGATATTCCAGTATTTTAAGGCACCTATAACAGCTTTGATTTTGTAAGAAAGGGCAAGATGCACTATGTGCTTCACTTGTTTAGGTTTGAAGGCGGAGGAGGGGTGTAAATCAAGTAAAAGTAGCACATAAAACTGGCCTGCTAATGGCTCAAATCCACCAACTACAGAGCAAATCACATATAAACAGGGACAGTGGTTTCCTCTCACAGATCTATTAATGAGCCTTAATGATTATCTAGAGTAACCACATCAAAGAGAGCAACAATTGCTCAGAAAACCATGCCTATTCATTCTCCAGTTTCTCTGCTGAGATCACCAACCATTTTCAATGATGCTTTTCTCTAAAACAGTCACCAGTTCACCAGAAACAAGAGTAAATCCTCAGTCTTTTATCCGAGTAAGATCACATTCTTCAGCAGGCATTTCTGACAACACTTTTATTCACAACTTTTACTTGTTAATCACAGTAGCAGTTCCAAGTCTCTTGAGTGCAGTTTTTACCCTTTTTAGATTGAAATTTGTCCATGTTCAACATCATCAACTAGTGTGTGCTCCAACCACAGCAGTGCTTAGAAGGAATACTGCAGCAGACAACCCCTACCACAGACCTCCTCTGAACTGCAGGACAGCAGACAAGGGGACATCCAGCACCAGTATAGACTAAAAAGCAGAAAATATTAAGTTTGGTGGGCTTGAGTTTTGAAAATTGTGGTTTTTAGGGGAATTTTGTTCATATTTTCATATATTTTTCCTTTGATGCAGCATCCTTCACTGCCAAAGACAAGGAGACACTGTAAACCCATTCCACCACCACTAGATAAGGCCAGATGTGTTGTCCTGCCTTCAACTACGCTTTCTGTTTCTGTTCTAAATCATGCTCAATTACAGATTATACCAACAAAGTGTATGTTTCTGGTGCTGGCTGCCAAAATTATTTTTTAAAGCAGAGTTGCTCACTGTGATTAAGCCAAACCAAAACTCTCATCAGTGCCAGATGTGGCACTACTGCCAACTGTTAGACTATACCACCCATTGTGGGATCATTCTTCCTCTCTATCTGTGCAATAAAGTGGCTGGACTTTGTTCTCCCAGAGTGACACATGAATGCTTTACTCAGAAACACAAACTCATTTTTGGACACAACAGAAGCCTGTTTCCCTCCCAGTTCCCTGCAGCTGACAATGTACTTATGAGATTTTTAGACATAACTGGGGACACAAAACTACAGTTATAAAACAGGACCTACATTTTGACAATGAAGGTCCCAAAAATAAATATTTTATTATTTTATATGAGAATACAACTTCATCTCTTTTGGGGATCTACTGGAGTGCCCAATTTTTCATTTTAATTTTATAGACTTCAGCAAGAAGGTGGATTTATTCCATCAGCATAATATTAATACTTTAAGGGTAACATTTGAAAAACATTCCCCCATTCATCTAGCCAAAATAGAACACAGAACACTCAAATATCTGGTCTAGAGATTTTGGATTATTATATATGCTCCTTATCAGGACTTATTGACAGTTCCAAACCCACAACCTCTGAAATACCACAGAAATTTTCTATTGTAGAAACAAGGTAATACAGCAGTCTCCAAGACAGCACAATGCAATAACCAAGGAGAATTGCTGATTTTATACTGATAACCACTGCACTGCTTTTTATCCAAGTGCTTCAAAGTGTCTTACAAATATGATTAAGCCTTACCATGACTGGGAGATAAGCAAAGGTATTAAGAGTTTCAGTACAAGAGCTGAGAAGCTGAGGCAACTAGCATTGTCCAAAGGATTTTTGCTCCTCACAGGCAGGAATCAATGATAAGCTCACTAATGAAACTGAAGAACCTGATCTAAATTCCTAGAGAATCCACATTCCTGTCCATTGCCTGACAGGGGCTAAGAGAGTTAACAATCTGAATGGGTGAACACAAAATGAAAATGGATATTTGAAATATTTGACAAATCTATATGCAGGTACAAAAACATGTATGTGAAATGGAAAACTTTAGTTAAGCCAAGATTTAATCTTCTACATCATTTTAATAGAAAAATTACAGGAAATTAATTTCTTGGTTTAGTGTCAGGGATACATAGGGATATATAAAAATAGTATTCATTATACTGGATGCATTTTACAACTGCAGAATAGCATTCATTGTAATGTTCATTTTCATGTTAGTTTTCATGTACTTTTTCCCTCAAATTTTTAATCCAAATTTTACTGATGATGAATTGTTAGTCTTACAAAAATAACTAGAGGAACTTTTTCCTTTATTAGATGTTACAAGAAAAAAATACTAAATTTTGTTCTTGGCATTATAAATGGGCTTTAAGGGCAAGTAAATCAATTTTCATCCTTCTTTTAAAAAGTTCTAAATATGAACTGTATATGATGAATTCTCTCTTCAGCAGCCCATCCACACCAGTTGCACTGGAAAATATGGTAGCTTCCAAGATGTATTTCATTTAACAGTCTGTCTACACTGGGCAATCATTGCAGCATTGTCCAGAGTTAGCAATGCCATCATATTTCTAAACTCTGCCAGTGCAATAAATTTTCCTGCACAAAGGCACTCAGCACAAGCTAGGAATGTTCACACCAAGAGCTGGTACAAAGCTTTCACTGGAGTGCAGACGAGAGTTTGCAGCTGTGCTTACTTAGCTTACTTTAAAAAGGGTTTCTATACAGGGAGAAAACCCTAAACCCATTTGAAGAATATTATACCACATTACTGTCCTAAAATTTCTCTATTGTTTGGAGGAGGTAAAGGGGTGGAAGAGAAGAATGAAGAATAGTGGCATTTAGGTTGGAGTCTCCAACCATAACAAGAAAGTAGATAAACGCACAGCTTTTTGTCAAAAGTTTTGAAATTAATAAATCAGTCCTGTACTAGTAAACCACAGTTTCCCTCACAGAAGACAAAAAATTGTCTACCTACACTAACTCAAAGTTTCCTCACACCTGCTGATTTAAGCTCACCGCAGACCTCAGCTGAAACAACAGCTAAAGGTCTCATCCTTCTTACAAGTAGAGATGTGTTTGAAAACTGCCTTCAAAACAATGAGTATAATTGTTAGAATCTTTTTGTTCCATACCAGGTCTTTGAAAAATATAATGCGGAATATATCTCTGACGCTTTGCATATCTGATACATGCTTAACTTGATGCAGTAAATTTGAAGTAAGTATGAAGGAAGAATAGGAGTCTCACTTCCTTCTTTGCTACCTGTTAAGGAAAGGCTTAATTCCCCATGGCATATGCAATGAGAGGAATCATCTTCCAAGGGGAAATACCCTTCAATGCCAAGTGAACTGGGTGTGAGTGTCCAGGTGTTGGCATTGCCAGGGGCTGCAGGGCTGGCCCTTGTGGAAGAGACAGGGCCTGCCCTGGCCACAGCAGGTTCCAACAGAGCCACCACAGGGCAGAGCTGAGACCCTCAGCTAGGATGGAGGTGCCTCTAGGAAAATGTGTGCAAGAAAGGGCAAAATGAGGACTGAGGGGGAAAAAAACAGTTTGATAACCCTACACACACTGAGTTTGCAGGAGAAGGATATGGAGGAGGTGCTCCAGGACTGTGGTAGAGCAAGTATTCCCTGCAGTTCATGGAAAGGACCACACCAGAATTGTGGAATGCGTTATGTTTGGAAGGGAGCACTGGAGGTAATGTGGCCCAGCCTCCTTGCTCAAGCAGGATCCCCCAAGGGATGCAATTAAGGCCAGTGTCCAGTCAGCTTTTGGGTATCTCTGCATGAGGGGGACTCCACAACCTTTTTGGGAAACCTCTTCACCCACACAGTGAGGTTTCCCTAACTGGTGGAGGACTCCACATTGGAGCAGGTTAATATTTCCAATGGAGAAGATGCATGTTGAAACATGGGAAAAACAAGGAGATCCAAAGAGGATCTGTTCTGAACTGACCAGAACCCCAGTTCCCCATCTTCCTCCACCACTAGAGCCCAGGACAGAGGGTGGTAGAAGAGTCAGGAAGGAAGGTGTAAATTTGAGCCTGTAAAAATGCAGGAGGTGGGAGGAAGGTGGCTTAGTTTTTTCTGTTTCTCCCCATCTAACTCTATTTTAGTTGACAATAAATTAGATCAATTATCACCAAATTGAGTATGTTTGCCAATGAGGGTAATCTGTAAGTGACCTCCCTGTCTTTATCTTGACCCACCAGCTTTCTGTCCTCATTTTCTCTCCTGTTCTGCTGAGCAGACAAGAGTGAGACAGCAGCTGGGTGGGCATCTGGCAGCCAGCCAAGGTCAACCTACCACAGTAAAAAAAGGACAAAACGGGCTTTGTCTTCTTCTTGTTGCAACAGAATATGGTGTGTTTGTCTGTCTCTCCTAGAAGCAGTGTCCAGAATAAAGCCAGAATCTCAATTTATGACATAAGTTCTTTCACCACTCTCTATTCATCAAGAAAAAAAAAATACTATGGTATTTTTTACATTTCCAACTGTGAGATGACAATATTTCCACACCCAAAGTTTTAAAACCTAAGAAAATTCAGATTTCTCTCATTTTTTATACAATGCCAGTCACTGTTCAGATGAAAGATGAACATAAGTATGAACCAGAGGACAGATGCATCTACCTCACTGTTTTGGTACATACAGTGCGCAATCAAAAAAAAGAAAAAAAGTTTGTTCACAAAAGATTCGTCAAAAAGAGCAGATTTACCAGGACATCATTATTATTCTTGTATAATACTATACTTTGGAAAATTTGCCTTGGAACTATAGCATCCTTTCCTCTTCTAAAACACCTTTTTTCACTTCTATACACTTGCAGGTAAACCAGTAATTTATAGTGAAACAGCTCTGATACAATACACTATGTAATTTTTTTTTATTGTTACATCTAGAGAGGCAAAGAAGCACGAGAAAAATGAGATTACTGTTTTAAGGCTAAGGGGAACACTCACCCCTTCAAAAAACAAAATGGCTGCCTATTTTTGTGTTCCATTGCATTACATCTGCTTTTTGTTAATATAGAATTTTAAACCAGTGAGTTTCCAGACTAAGTTCATTCTCTGATTACCTAAACACTTCCTGCCAGAATGAAATAGAAATTAGCAAAGAGATGAGACAAACAACCAGCAGTTTCAGGGCAAGAGAAGGCTTCTGTGGGAAGCTGTATGGAGATGGCCAGAGTGGAATAGCATCCTTTTAAACCAAGTTATCTATAATGTCATCTCAGCTGTTTCATGGTGTTGTGCTCTTAAATTTATCTGAATATTTGAAACACTTTCACTGTGAAATAAAAGATTGTCCCACAAGAGCCTAAAGATATTAACATGTGGAACAATGGTTACTAAAGGAAGAAAAAGACTGATTGCGTGATTAGATAATTTGAAGTTTCTAAGCAGTGGTCATACCCTATTTTTAAATGATTGAAAGAAAGAGAGGGAAGAAATAGCCAAAAACAAAATAACCAGGGGGTAAAAAAAGCAATTCTGACTAAGAAATACTCTTCAATACCTGCCCATTTTATGTACACTGTCTCTGTGAATTTTCTCTTTGTGAAAACAGCCACACATTTCTAAGACACACACAACAACAACAACACAAACAACAACAACAACAAAACCCTGCATCTAGGACTCCTGGTAAATAAGCAGGGATACATAATCATCATATCCCAAATTCAAATGTAACACTTAGCTTTCCAGCAGAGTTCATACTTAACTCCTCCAGACACACAGCACGTGCACACAGGCAAACATTATAGAATTTTTGAATCAGTAAGTCATTTGGAAGAATCTCCAGAAGTGTGCCGAGGCATGCTTCTGGTGCTGTGCCAAATTATGTGCTTCTGTTTGTGGCTTTCATATATGGATTAGACAGATGCACCAGCATGTACTGTTTGGCAAGTAGTGACAATAGCCTATTCTGAATTTAGCAACTCGAGCTTTACTGAAGTTTTACTACGTAAGAAAAAGAAAAAAATTAATGGCATAACATTTGGGCTCTGCCTTTATATCCTTTTGGCATCTTCCTGCTCACTTGCAAAAGACATGACACCCTTGTAACTCCAGAATGTCCTCTTTAGATCATTCTAGTGCAGGAATTTCAAGTTAAAGGTTGAAATGTCAAGTGCAATTAACGTGGAGTTTGCAATAATTTGCTGTTATTCTAAAACCTCTCAAAATTTCCAGAAGTGTCACTGTAGAAGTAGCTAATACTTCAATTTCTGGCCACAGATCCACCTGGAAATTAGTTAAAGGCCCAGTTATCCAGTCTTGTGACCTGACCGTGCCATAGGTAAATACAGACTTTCTTACAATACATACCATGGGTTCACAGGCGTAATAACCACAGAGCTCTTCCTTCCTCCTTCCTCCAGAGCACTTACCACAATGAGGTTGAATGACATACCTGGGGCAATGCTTCTTGATTCTCTACACTTCAGAGCTTGAAACACCGGAATTTCAAACAAAGCTTTCTTCTAGATCCTGCAATCATTACAACGTTCTGCAAATAACAGGCTTTAATCTTCACTTTAATCTGAGTTTACCAGGAATATAAACACAAGTGCCATTGTCTTCTATAAATCACATATAAAATGTCGTGCAAGGTCAGTCCATTCAGTCTGCCGCTTGCCTCAGTTTATAGGTAAGTCAGACATGGAAAAATGTACAGAAACCAGGAAACTTTTTTTTAAAATGATAAAAAGGATTAGATACTGAAAGTGGTTCATTGTTAATTGAGTTCCATGTGTGAAAGCTACAGGAAGATTAGTTTATACAGCTGCTGCTCTTTGTCAAAACATTGCTAACAAGGTACACATGTTAAATCTGTGCATCTCCTTTCAGTCCCTAAAAAAGAATGACCACATTAAATCCTATGACAAATATTAATTTAGAAAAAATCACTGATATTTCCTGGGGAATTCAACTATTTCAGACTGTTCTTATTTTATTATGATAACAAGCATTTTTTAGGCAAAATTCCATGAAATGAAAACTAAGTGGAGAGCAGAGAGGTAGGAACCAAAGGAAACCAAAGGTTAAATCCTAATAATTTCTCCTCTGGGTCTCCAAATCTAAGTCTTTAAGGACTGTTTTGAAACAAAACAAAAGTAATGTTGCAGTTATTGCCAGCAGAAACAAGGACCTTTTAAATCCAAAGGATTCATAAATCAGCAAAAATAGTGTTCTGAAACTAATGTGAACTTATTCTGCTTTTCTACAATCTCCAAAAAAAATCAGGGGGACTAGAGATTGAAACAAATGAGGAAGCTCTTCGACTAGGAATCAGAGAGAACAAAGCCAACAGCAAGCCTACCCCTCTATCCCTTTTTTGCAAACTGCAAAGAGGCAAACAGGCTTTCCAAAGAGGGAGGACAGTTGTGGAGCCACTCCTGCTGCTGCTGTGCTAGGTCATGTTACAAGGGTGGGCTGCATTGCTAAGTGGCAGCTGGGCACTTCAAAGGGAACCTCGAGAAGACAGTAGCTGCATCTGAAAAGCAACTGGCCTCATCATTCCCCTCCCCAGACACATGGCCTCCCTCATCCCTGTCACTTGAGCTAGAGGGGAGCAGTTTGTGAGGTCAGTGTGACCACTCCCCTGTTCCCATTGCTATTGCAAGCATGGGAGTATATTTGTAGGCAATGGTATGCAAGCCTCAACTGAGCCATGAGCCAGCTGGCCAGAACTGACTACCACGTAGTTGCTGCAATGTGCTTGGTGGCCCCAACGGTGTAGGGAAAGTTTGTTAGGTCTGCTCACAAAATGCCATATAAGTATGTCCTAATCTTTCTTCAGTTTTCTTAACTACTGGCTAAACCCCTTCAGCACAAAGTGCTTTTCTAGAAGGTGAGCTCAGACTTTTCCACATAAAGGTTAGGTGGTGACAAAAATGTCCTGCAATCACATGCTTCGCAGCAGTGCCCAGAATATCCTTAAAAATGTAATTGTGCTCTCCCTTCTAAAAGTGGATGCCAATATGATGGTACCATACAAGACTGAGGCAAGAGGAAGTTTAGTGGACTCTCAGGTAACCAAAGGGAAATATACTTATAAATGTGGGTTGGAAACCAGCCCTAATTTTCAACAGCTGAGGACCAGGTAATGTAGACCCTTTGAATGGGCACAGGCACACTGGACACTGGAGATTAGAATTTCCTTTTCAATTTGGTCTGTGTTTTTTCTTTGGCTGGCTTAAGCAAAGTTGCTTAACACACTAAATGAAGTCACTTTATATTACCTTCAGACTTCTTGCTACCCGTCACATTCAATTAGACCATTCAGTATCTTCAGGTCACTTAGATCTATTATCTCTTGTGTTCCATATTTGGCTAAACATTTCTCATCATATACATTATGAAAGATTTGCATCTTTTCACATGGTGATGTTCAGGAAATTAAATATTTCTTGTGCTGAATTCAAGTTTGCCTCAGTAAGAAAATAATATTTAAATATATGCATGATTATGGCAGGAAGAAAAAAGAACATAAACCACAACAAATAAGCTATATTCTACATACAGAGTATTCAAATTTAACTGCCAAAATATAAAAAAAAATAATTATATATGTAAGCACATCTGTGCAAATGAGCTGTATCCTTAGACGCTAAGACTCCCATTTATTAGAGAATACCTGTTGCATATTACTCTCAATTAGACTATTTTCAACCTCAGAGGCAGCTGCCTCATTTAAATATGTTTAACAAATGTAAGAAAGCCAGTAGAGAGAAGTGGCTATGACACTTCACATTTGAACTCTGATGTATGTGTTCTAACCTTGCTTGCATATTTCCACCACTAAGGGCAAAAACTGCACAGGTTCCACACAGTACAATGCCAGATAACTGTTGAAAGTGATTATCTGGAATTTACAATTTTGCTGAGCCAAAATGAAGACGTGGAAAATAGGTACAACAAGAAGATATTCACAAAAAACAGGTAACTTAAACTCTCTTTCTGTGGTCACATAAACACAACAGACAGTGGTAAACTCCTCAAAACAAAATTTAAGTAACAGTCATCATTAAACCAAAAGGATGTATAGCAATGATTTCATCCTATAGTTCTTTCTTGATGTACTGTGTCAGTGGCATTCCTTAACTTCACTTTCCTTGTTTACTACTAAGCTAAGCTTACGAACATGGAAGTAATTAACTTTGTAAACCATGGAGAGATAAACTGCTATTACTGAACATACACACTACAAATAATCATGCTTTGACAATATAGGTAAAGGATAAAAAAACTCCTGAAGAACACCAAAAGGAAAGCCAATGACAGCAATAACAAAGATCATGGCAGAAAGTATGGTCAAGGTCACTTATGGCACATACTAATTTGCTGCAGGACAAAGGTTCATTCCATTCACATGAACAAATGCAATCACATTTTAAAGAAGAGGCCTCCCAAAAATCTGGATTTGCTTAGACACCTCATATTTCTCACTTTGCAACTACCTGCCACACTGTTTCAAATATTTATGTAGTAAAAAAAAATTCTTCAATTTATAAAGTCCGTAAGACACTTGTTAATATTGTTATCTGGATTAGTGCTACGCCAGAGTCATAATTGTGTGGTTTCCAAGATGAACCTTTCAAATGTTCTGACAGAAATATGCTATTGTATTGTGAAATTTCTTTTCACTTCTTCCACAGAGCCTGCAAAAGAACCTCCCATGCTATGCAAACACTCCTTATCAATGAAGACTACACTAATGATCTTCACCATTTCTTACAAACTACCGTGAACTTTTGACATTAAAAGTTTAATTTAAACGGCTATTTAACACACTGTTCACCATGATTCTGTGGACAGGGAACAAATAACGTAAATGGGTAATCTGTACACTACAGAGTGAAACACACTCCTCCTGAAGCCTATGCATTTATACATGCCAACAATCAAAACCAACAAATTTAGCTGTGTCTGAAGAGTTTTGAAATTCAAAAATAGAGATAGTATCATTTTTAAAAACTATGAATTTATAGATAAAATTTAAATGAATGATCCAAAGAGAAATCATAGCAGCATATGCCATGGTCTTAAAACTTTCATAGGGCTAGAAACTTTTATAAATTATCCTATTTGCATCAATAGCAACGACAGCATAACAAGAAGCATCAGCTACTGAATTCTCAAAAAGGACATAATCCCAAAACAATCCAGTAAAATGAACTCATCCCTTATATTTATACATATGTTTTAGGATTTTTATTTTCCTTTGAACTAGTGAAATTTCATCAAAAGCTATTTCATTTCTTTCTTAGCAAGGTTTAAAGCATAATTGTGTTTATCTATAATGTGTCCTATTTGATTTGGTGAAATGAGATTTTGTAAGAGCTATAGAGATTAGGAAATATGTTTTTAATATAAATAACTAAAATCTAGTTTTCTAAAACAAAATTTTAGCTGCTTTCCAGAGTTCCCTGTACTGACATGCATTTCAACAACTATCATAGTAAAAATAGTTAAAAATCTAAGCATTTATAAGCATGAGAGTACTATTTCTCCATTGACTTTAGATTTTATTGTCAGAGATAAGATATATAAACACAATAGTTGTTGTAAAGAACATGATGTAGAACATATTCATCTATTTATACTTGTGAAAAGATATTTTCTTATTCAGAGAATTTAGTTTCAGAAGACAGTACCACAATGAAAAGTATCAGGAATGAACAAACCAAATCAGTTTAATGATTTGTTATATCTAGCAATAAGAAGTGCTAAGAATCACAGCCTGCAGGTTGGAATGCAACTATACCATGCTGAGTACTGCTTTAGCACAGAATTCCACACTAAGCATTTCAAATACCACTGTGCACCACAACCTCAACAGGGCTGAAGATCCTGCTGTGCTTGGTGCTGAGTTGAGGCACGGAAGGATATGGATCGCAAATACCTGCATTCTTTCTCTACGCAGACGCTCAGTTGCAAGTCTGTGTAAGGCATTTCTAGAAGCAGCAAGGAAAAGGATAGGTGTTTATATGAACAGTTGCCATTTCACTTAGACAGTCAGGAGATGGCAGTTCAAAAGGGAAATACTGCAAACCTCTTTTTGCATTCCAAAGGTGTGCACCTTCAGCAAGAGCCCCATAACAGAGCCGAACGACAGGAGATTCTGTTACCTTAATGACTTAACAAGGTACATTGGTTCTGATGAAGAAGAATGTTATTTCTCCTGAGATACAAGAGAGCAAGGTAGAAAACTATGGAGAATGAGACAAGAAATCACAAAATAAACAATAAACTATTCTTCAAAACTAACTAATTGGTTTCCTTCTTGTTCAGGATCAGTTACACTTTCTTCCAATGCAGTCTCAATCCTCTGTAACACATTTCCAAATTCTGACAAGGATTGATTTAAAATATCAGAAAAAAATCTCAAACCAGAAAAAAGTCCAGTAAAATTTAAAAGAACCACAAATGTTTATTACATTATTTAGATTTAACCTTACACAAACAAAAGATAAATTCAGACCCTAAAGAACTTACATTTCTTGGGAGTTGAGACAGGGGAGGCAAATGAAATAGTTTTCACAATTACATTTCAACAAGCTTGATATTATACACTTACTTATATATGTAATACTTACACTTCTACACTTACACTCACACTTATATACTATTTTGTAAATACTAATTCCATGTAGTTCCAAAAAGGAGGAAAAAAATTGCTGACTGAACTAATTACCACTAGCAAATGAAGATGACAATATCTCAATATAGAAAATTATTACAAGTGCTTGCTTGATATTTTCTTAATATAAATAAAATTTCTAGAGATTTTGCATCTTTTTTTCCAAAATCTTTCACATTAGTATATATGAAAAAAAAAGTGCAAATTATTTTGCTCTCAGTCTCATGACCTGTTCCCTGGCAGTGAACATTTTGTAATTTCATTTGATGTTCATCTCCCTTCTGCTTTTTTATGCATAATATAATAGATTAATGCTGCATATTTAGCATAGGTCTGATCTTCCACAGAGCTCAATATAAAATCTAGAAAATACTCCCTAAAGCATATTGTTTGCTTCTCAAAAGCAATAACTTCTACATAAACTGGTAAACATTTAAACTCTCATTAAAAATCATTAGGAGTATAAGTTCTAAATATTTCCTAAAAACGTGAGGGAAAATATGGGTCTATGACAGGGAAGGAGCAACTGTAATAACTGCAGTGCAGAGATACAAGTGACGTAGTAAAAAAACCTATAGTAAACATTTTTTCCCCTAATGAAAATTATACTTAATCATAAATCTTGCATGTTGAAGGAAACTTGACTCATAATAATCAGAAAAGCTAGGGAGACAAAAAGATGCTGTAAAGTTACAGCTTGTGAATAAAAGCACCGCCTTTGAACATGTTACTTTCCCAAGTAACTGCACAGAAACTTTATTTATATTCTAGCTTTTACATATCTTCTAAATACAGGTCCTTCAAGCCTTGCCTATTAGACTTTGAATGTTGTTTTATTCATTTTACAGAGGTGGAAATATAAGCATTAGAAGCATTCAAAATTAGCAGGAAATTTTACAAGAATTTGCAACCATGTAGAAGAATAACATGCCTCTGGTCCACCAACCCTGCAGCTGCTGACAGCAACCTAGTGCTGTAGGCATATTTGAAATCTTATTCCTTTTTTCTCATTGATCTGATGACATGAATAGCAGTAGCTTATTGTCCATTACATGGCTCATGGAAATCCCAGGCCATTGTCCTTCTCATGCGCAGACTGACTGTAAATTTTAAGTGCAGGGAATCCAAAGCATGGATGAAGTGCTAGAACTACTGTGCACGCATTTCATGATTGATACAGACTCCCTCTGCTTTCAGACTTCAGAAAGATCTTTAACCCCAATGCATAATGGCCCAGCTGACCTGCCCACCTCTTTTGTTACTCCTTTCTACAGCTATTTTATGGTAACTTCTGTGCTGCAAGGGACAATGAATGATACTTTGTCCCTATCTTCAGCTGTACAGCCCAAGGAATGAAACAAGCATACAGGAAATACACCAAATTGACCCCACCAGTGTGAATCCACACACTCCTGTGTGTTATGAAACCAGACCTACAGAAACTGGGAGTCAACCAAGGTAACACAGCAGTCTTTTGTCCCTTTCCAGATCTCTTTGTAAACATCACAAAAGCTATTAAGCTCCAGCTGCAGCAAGTGCTACCACAGCTATTCAAGTGTTCCCTGTTTTTAAAGGAAAGCAAAGGAACTGGACTTTGCTTGGCCCAACATAACCATCACCTGCTTCTGCTGCTCTTTTTTTTAGTTGCTTGCAGTATTTCCAATTGACCATCTGTGGCTCCACAGCAAATGCCGGGTGGAGTCCTTAACTGCAGTACTTCAGTTAATTCAGCCAAAGCAGCATAGACTTCAACTGCAAGACCCAAAATACCTTAAAATTTTACTGAAGACATTTCTTTCTCTGTTTCCAAAACTCTAAAAACAGTGATAGTCCATAACCTATATGCCAAAAACTTCTTTCATTATCTAAGCATATCTCAACATCTGCAGTCTGGTTCACAAACTTCATACAACATGGGTGTGGAACAGCAGCAACGATCCATAGCTACATATAGCATTTTCCCTAGAGTAAATAAAAATATGCAGGAAGCAGGGAGAGGCACAGCATATAATGAGAGTTTCTTTTGGTAATAGTCCACTTTATAGCAACAGATAACAGTCTTACTATTTTGCTGTTTTCTTTTAGTCCAGATAAAATGTTTCCTCAGAGTTTTCTTTAACAGTCATGAGATTATCACAGTTGGTGCAACAGATGTTGGTCCCTAGGAAGAATGGCCTGATCCTGTAAAACCTGCTTTCTCATGTGCAGGCCCTTTGAAATCAGTGGGATTTATGTAAATAAGGATTTGCAGGATTAGGTTTACAGTCTAGGGAGTCTGCAGTACTTCAGTTATACATGTTCTAATTTTGTTGCCTGGGAACTCAATACATCAGAATAGCATCTGAACAGCCTTTAAAGAACATCCTTTACAGAAGAAGTATGGATCTGAACACTGTCCTTGCAATATGAATTCTGCAACAGGACTTCGAATTACTGTAAAATGACCCCTCCTGAGCCGAATGAGATTCAAAGAGATCAGATGAGATCCATAATAACCTACAACATACAAGAAGAATGTCCCTCACATTTACAAACTTGGGGAAGGAGAGGAAGAAACATCAGAGATTCTTTTTTCCTTTCTTTGTTTTTTTCATTGTTCCTAAATGGAACATAACATTCTATATGTATATTTTCTTCTTCCAGCATCAAAAGCCAGAGCTACAAACATTCTGTATACAGTAACTCTGGGTTACTAAGGAGACAGAAGAAGAGAGATTATATTCAGAAATTGACAGACTTGTCTAGTGCAGGGGCTGCAAAACTGGTCCTATTGGCAATAGAGATGGCATCCTTCACCACCCCCAAATTCACACTTGAGTTCTTCTCAGGCAACCCCTGCCCACTCCTCCCTAGCCCCATACCCTTTCTCTTCCCTCACCTCACCCATTCACACAAGTTGTGGCAGGAGTTGGGTTACTGCTACAGTTTTCATTGGCAAGGAGACACAAACACACCAGAGCCACATAGCACTCAAATAGTGACAGAATCCAAAAAAGCTGATGTGTGAACTGTCTGTGAAAACACTCTGTGAAGACAGGAAATGCTGGCATATTTATTCACCACTGATGATGTCCAAGGAAGCAGTTACTCTGCCACTCAGCTGTCTGCCCCTCAAGCAATGAGAAATATGTCAGCAAGGCACTGGTGGAGCCTCACCTTGAATCCCGTGCTCAGTTTTGAGCTACTATGGCAAACATTTGAGGTGCTGAAGCAAGTCCAGGGAGAGGGCAAAAGAGATTGTGAAAGGTCTAGAGAAAATCTTCCATGAAGAGCAGTTGAGAGAGTAGACATTTTTTAGCCTGCAGGTAATAAAGGAGGCTGAGAGGAAACTTTAGTGCTCTCTCTGTAACTATCTGAAAGGAGACTGTAACTAGTACAATCTTCTCCCAAGTAACTGGACATAGGGCAAGAGGAAATGGCCTCAAGTTGCACCAGGGGAGGTTTATACTGATTCTTAGGAAATAGACTGACTACCAAAAGTGATGTCAAGCACTGGAACAGGCTGCCCAGGGAAGTGGTTGGCCTGCCATCCCTGGAGGCATTGAAAAGAAGAGAAGAAATGGCACTCAGGGCTTAGCGATGAACTTGGTGGTGTTAGGTTAGTTGGATTTGAT
This sequence comes from Cisticola juncidis, assembly GCA_013400215.1. Classification (NCBI taxonomy): domain Eukaryota; kingdom Metazoa; phylum Chordata; class Aves; order Passeriformes; family Cisticolidae; genus Cisticola; species Cisticola juncidis. The sequence continues at coordinate 462,256 of VXBR01006649.1, forward strand.
AATTTTAGAGGTCTTTTCCAATTTAAGTGACTCTAGGATTCCATGTGCCACTTTCAAAGAGGTCATGTGTTACCAGTGATAGAGAAACCAGCAAAGAAAACCAAAGGCACCTTATTTGTCAATAGGATGCCTAATAGCTAGGATGTGTACCAAACAGCATGCACTCAGACTGGAAACTAGATATCAAACACCTCATGACAGGCACAGTCATACGCATATATTATTATTAGAAAATAAAACACACATGCAACAGAGAAAAATTCAAGTTAATCTTGTAGTTACTCCAATGGGCAATTTTTTCCAGAGTAGATTGATATCATCCTGTAGGGAATACAAAGAAGTAGTTTACATAAAAGCACATGAAGATGCCATATTAGTGCAATTTTGCTGCTATCAGGACCCACTTGAGCTTCCTCAGACCTCACCAGGATGTCTCTGGTTATCACTGTGTTGTTACAACACATAGACCAACTTTGGCAGAATCAAAGTTAAAATTTGTAGAGTCTTTTTGCAAACTTTGTGCCATGTGTAAATTAATCACTAAATACTGTTCTGTTCATTTTGACACCTGTTTCCAGGGCATTTACCCTGAAAAGCAAAGACTTCATAAGATATTTGCTAAAGCTGTCATTAATCACTTTTTACAAAAAGACCAGTTTTTCAACTGTCTTCAGTATTCAACAGTCACATTCACATGATCTAATACTGCCACTTTATAATGTCTCATCTGCACTATTTGGTCACTGACAAAGTTGCCTACCAATGGCAAGAGAAGTGTCAGGAGCACAGAGAAGACAGAATCTCGTTACACTGTAACATGAAATTTAAGAAAAAAAATCTATATATAGCCCTCTCTGTAGGTTCTTCACCAGATGGAATAAGGAGTTCTGTGTTAATGCTCATCCTACTGTGAAACATGTCAGCAAGCCCAAGTTATCAATAATGTTACTTGAATTCTGACAAGGTCAAACTGGCTGGACTATATTTAAAACACTTTTATCTTACTGCAATAGGATAATGTGTTCTAAGACTATATACACCACAGGAACATAAGACTCTTCTGCTGACTTAACCTAGTCTCAGAAGCTTATGCTCCGTACCATGCTTCAGGTTAATTACAGCTGAACAATGCAGAGCAGCACAGGACTCTAACACAGCACCAAGTGAATTAGTGTGGCCTTCTGATCAAAAACTAAGAAGACTTTGTCTCGAAAAGCAATTAAGAAACTGCAAAAATCTGAGAGAAAGTTCATGTGATTTTAATTGTTGATTGTTTGTGAAGTCAAAGCTCAGAAAAGGAAGAATTTTGACTACTGCATTAGCACCACTGAACCCTGAAATTAGAAAGAATATCAAGTGATCACCTGAACCACATCTCTGCTAGATCAGATTTAGGTAATTCATCTTGGTAGATCCTCCCTAAATCTGTCCTTGATTAAAAAACTGCACATCAGAAAGATATTGAATATTTTTCTTGAGCACATTCTTAACTGATGAAATGTTGAGTCTTTACTTCTTGACCTACCTATAAGGAAGGCTAATCAGAAAATTAGAAAGTTTCTTGCTACCTCGAAGTAATTCACACTTTTTTACTCATGTACGTAGAGCAACCATACTTAAGACAGCATTGAAAGTCATTACTAGTTCTTTCAGCTGGATGCAATTAGTAGTGTGACAGTCCTTCCAACAATTATTGAAACTTCATTCTAGGACTTGGTTCACACTATTGAACAGTCAATATAAGTGTTTGACTCTATGATAGTCGTCATCCTGAACCTGAATTACATCTTTGAATGCACATTCTTTACAGCACACAAATATTGAAGGACAAATAACAGATTAATTGCTGGCCCTAATGCTGTGTTTGTGAGTGCTAAGAAGCCATTCCAAATGTTCCAAAAAGGATTAATGCAGTATAACAAGTCTATTTAATTACTGAAAGACCAGTGATCCTCATTTTACTTTAAGCAGCTTTTCCTTTATTTGGAGGTTGTAAATACAGGACAACTATAATTCTTGTCCTAGAATATTCAAGTTATATCCACAATATAGTAAAAAAAATACATGAAAGGCCAAGAGGGACTATATACACACACTGCATTTGTGTATGACAAAGCAAGATCAGCATAGGTTTTAAAGTACACCAGAACTCCTCACTACAAAGTGCAAAAAACAATTTTATGCTCTAAATAACAATTTGATATGTTTCCTTAACTAAAAAAAAATATCAGCAATTAAGCAAGTTAAAGTAATTACACATAGCTTTAAAACAAATTCCCTTGGGTTTAGTAAAATCAAGTAAGTCTGTGGCTCCAACAACATAAGCCTCTACAAAATGACTGAACTGCAGGCCGTAAACTCACTTATGAATGCATATATGGCAAAATCACAACCTGATATCCCTTAAATTCTATGTCTGAATCCAAAAGTCCAATCAATTTTTCAATTCTCTTTTCTGCACAAGCCGGTTATTCTTTAACTGGAAGTTAAACAATAGAATAAGTTTTGATGTTAACCCTTCGCTTGCTGTAAACTGCACTGTTTCAGTATCAGCTGGAAAAATGCACGGATACATTTCATTTTTGTAAATTATTGCCACTTCCCACTCTGAGAAGCAGATACAGTAATTTTGTAGGTTTTGGTATGGCTACCTCATTATCAACCCTGAAATATCATCATAAAGGAAGGAATGAAGGAACCACTGACTGAAGGAGTAAAAGTAGATGGCATACTGGGTCCAAAATGCACAGGTTACTAATTACTTAGGAGGTTTCACTGCAATGATTTGGGGTTTCAGGCAGAGCCAGACCCTCTAAGATTCAATTCTGGACTAAGCCCCTACAAACCAATTTGCCTCACATATCAGACTTGTCCAAGTCCAGGAGATGAAACAGTATGGCCAGCATATTCCAGACACAGGTACATGAGCTTGGGTTTCATCCCACACCTCACCAAATTCCTCATCCATCCCAGGCATGGGATCACGGTGCAGGAATGTAAGTGTTCAAGTGGCCCACTGGACTGAAAACTTGTGATGAGAGCAGAGGGAAGGACAGGAAAGCAGACTGAGATCATAGGCCACCCCTGCAGGCACTGCAGATATCTCCTTTGTTGTTGAATTCTGATGAACATCCATACAATTGTCCCATAATGAGTGTTTCTTTCATCTTTGAGTGTGGAGTAAGTATATTTTTTGCTTCACTGTCCCAGGGCAGGGAGGCTCAGAGAGCTGTCTGTGCCCTGTCCCACCCGCAGGGGCCAGCTCCTGCTGAAGGAAGCAGGGGTGGCACGAGGAATGCTGCTCCCACATCCCCGGCCCCTGTGACGGGCCAGCCCCGCTGCGTGGCTGTGCTCTGACACCCTCTCCCACGGAGCAGTACCACCGCAGGGCTCACAGGCAAGGAATGCTTTGTGCTGGCTCTCCCTGCTTGGGCAAGTTCCTTCTGTCTGGGCATGAGAAAGCTGGGTCCAACATTTCTTTATGATGCAGAGCCTCTTGGAGGCTGGGCACCAGCACATGGGCTTTGCTTGCAGTGGAACACAGAAACTTTTTAGCCAGTACTTATCTCAGTATTTATCACAACCCTCACTGGGCCAACACTGAAGCAAGTGGTGTTCTCTCTCCCCAGGTCCAGAGACACAGGGATATTAATTAACTTTCCTGCAGTCACCCGGGGAGACAATGGCAGGACTGGGGACTAGGGACAAGGATTTTGAAGTTCTTGCAACTAAACATTGAGTCATTCTTTACATTGTCATCACAATTATAGTGCTCAAGTTCCTTGTACCAGCATTCCCACCCTCTTCCTTCAGAGGAACTATGCAACTGTAATTAGAAATCACACCTAGCTTGCAGAGTTTCACACAGAAATAAGATATTTCATCATATACAAGTGCACAGGAATGCTGTATGTAAACATACCATCTGATTTCTTTTTCAAGAAGCAAAAAAGAATAAGTTTACAAAGAAGTCAGGTGTACTGCAGAAATACAAAACAGCTCGTGTGCTGTGAAAGTCAGTGCACAGTGCTGTGAAAGAATATGGGATTTAAACTATGTCAATTTGATTGGATAAATCCACTGATATGAGCGAAGTCTAAGGCTAACAACTTCAAATAAGAACACACCAACTATCTGATGACCACAGGAATACAAATGTACTTGTTTTATAATGGTACCAGTAGTAGCATATAAGCTTTCCACAGTTTTTATAGTTTCCTATAAGCTAGCCTCAGTTTTTTGACAGTCAGCCACTGATTTTTAAAGGCGCTACTTCCTAAAAGTGTCACAATGCAGCACATGATTAGATGTAACACCCATTTCAATAAAATAATCTGTCCCAACAGTCAAATTGTTGGTACTTATAGGAAGCACTAAGTCTACATCAAGAAGCAGACATTAGCATCTAAGATACTGACAGTAGGCAGCCTGTCAGGCAAAGGGCCAATGAGTGTCCTCATCAAGAATAACTCTTAAGGACAAGTAGCTTCCACAAGAAGTTATGCATTTCACTATTTTTTTAAGTCATATAAAGATTGTTCTTTCTCCCTTTTACTAAGTTTAGATAGTGCATCAAGCACAGTGTTTAAAGACCTTTGCTTTAGAAACCATGCTCTTGAATACAAGCTAGGTCTGTAGAAATCAATGTTTTAGTATTAAAGAAATCAACAGCTACTTATGATACAGGAAAAATTCCTCCATTTCACACCAAAAAATTATTTTGATCACTCTTGTGTCCTAAAAATTGAAATAGTGTGCATACTCATTAGATTTTAATCATAAAATATTTTCAAAGCAGAATTTTCTTCCCAGCACATCCCACCCAAACAAAGCTCACAATGAAATGGGATTGACTAAGATGGATAGTGTTTACCCTTGAAAAAAGTAGTGACCCCGTGCACCCCAACATAACAGAAATGCACAGCAGCCTGAGAGAGGCTGGAGTTTTTCTCCAGCTCCCAGAAATCCTCTCATTACCTCTTCTACTATAAAGGGCTGTCAATTTGTCCCCCTCACTGTCAGCAGACAATAGGTAGCGACACCAGGAGGACCTCCAAAGGAGGATACGGACTCTCTGGAGGGACACTAAGAATCCACTGGGGTGTAAATTTGGGGCTGAGGTCTTCTTGTCAGCAACTATCACAAAGAAGTGGAGGAAGTGGCATGGCCACTGAACAATGGAGAGGTCAAGCAGTTCACAGCCATTTCATGACCCAGACAAACCAAGGTCAAGAGATTCAGGTAGCAACTTGGCGTGGGCATGAGTTACAGCACAAATGAATTGTTTTAACAAATCGGCTCTGGTCAATTAAATCTAACAAGATGCGTTGCATCACATAGCAGGGTTCTTGACACTAAGGACAGGAGCTGAGGCCAGCTCCGTAAAACATATCTTTTAACGTGGCATAACAAATTTAAGGTAATCCATCTAGAAACTGCAGATATCAGGGTAAGTTGTCTTGACTAGGAGAAATTTTCACACTTTTAAATCAGGGACACCAGAGTGGAGTTATCCCTTCAAAAAGTCTGACATCATTTTCAAAGGCATTACTCAGGCAATGGAAAGCTGATACTGCAGTAAGTATATTTGCTATCTCTCACACATAGTGCATATCCATAATAATCTTCTAAGCATTTCCCTGTTAGCCACTTCATAAAAAAGGCTGAAAATGGTTTGTGATTTTAGCCCAATCCAATTCACAAGCAAAAAATATATACTCTGTGAATATTTTAATTTCATTTAATTTCTAGAGGCATAGAGTTTGTAATTACTGAATTCTAAAGCATGTACATTGTTTTGTTTCTATTTTAAAGAAAAATATGTAAATCTTATGACAACTCAGAAGACAGCTTATGAAAGATATGGCAAGGTAAATGACTAGAAATTAAAATACAATGCTAGGTTTAAGATAAATAGATAATCATCTTTCAGTTGTTTAAATTGATCTTTTATGAAAAGATGTGTATTATGAAAATATTAACTCAGGTTAATATTGATTGGAGATCAGGAAGTTAAATATGTAAACAACATGTTCAAAACATAGACACTTAAAATTATCAATTGTTAAATAATTACAAACAATATAGAATGTGCTTACCTGTGCACACCATTTGTCTCCAACAAACAATCACAGAACTTTTTCCTAATTTCTTGACAGCCACACAAGTTTCTCAGAATTCACTACCTGTTCATTTTTGCATTTGGCTTTCCTGTTCACTTTCTAAGGAAGAAAATGGGAACTGTTTTGATCAATTTCCATATGTATTTTTTTAGAGGGGAATAATAAAAAGCCCACTGAAAGCCACAGAGATGTCTTTAGTGAAGTGCCTTTATAGAAGGATGCTGGAAAACTTAACATGTCCCTTCTACTTTGGAGATTAGCATTTACTTAACTAAAAACGTGCAAGGCTTCGCTGAGAGAAAAGAACACAATGATTCAAGGGAGTTCAGCTAAGCTTTCACACCACACCACATCACAGTAACTTCTCCTTTTTTCAGTGCTATTCCTTGGAGCAAAAACTAACAAACATACAAGTAGTTTAAAAATTCCAAACACCACAGGCAGTTAGGAGCAAATCAAGGTTTAAATTACTCCAAGGTCCCTATAATTTTAAGTCACATTTCTGAAGAGGGATCTCATGTAAAGTGGAATGTAACACACAAGAGTCATAGGGCATGAAGGCAAAAGCTCTGGTCGTCAGGCTATCTAAAAACATTCGAAATACTATTATTGATAAACACACTTTAGACTATCAGCCCTTTCTCAAAATCCCCCCCAAACACCAAGTCTGAAGTGCCCACTCATTTTGGAGATGGGGGAGGCAGGGGGTGCATGGATGGACTAAAACAAAAGTCACATTCCAATGCTGATGTTCCCAAGGAACAGCTAAGGAAATATATTAAATTTAAAAAGCAAAATACACTTTAGAAAAGGGAAGAATCCCCCTCAGAGGAGAACTGAGGGGAGAGCACAAGTAATCTTTTTGTCAATAAAAACATGGTGGGGGGAAAATATAAACAACTGTGCTAGAAGAATGCTTCCAGGTTCACATACAATTTACTGCTACCAGACAGTACAATGGACACACCAAAATGAACTCTGCTTTCTCTAAGACAAAGCTAATAATCTGAGATTTACTTCCCTTTTACTAGCTTGTGAGACTTTCTTCTAATCCAGGTTTCAATGCCCTGAGCCAGGCTTTTAGCAAAACCTTCTAAAACTTCCACCAGAGTTCAAAATTTCAAAAAGAAAAATAGATACAGAGTAAAATCATGAAACCTCCCCTTAATGAATGACATCTTGTCTGACATCTTGTCTGACATCTGTCAGACAAACTGAGTAATAACAGAGACTTTCTTCCCTTTTCCTGTTCACTAAGTATCTGGAAAGTAGGTCCCGGTAAGGAGCCCTCTTGACCCCACAACAGAAGGAGCAACCCTATTCACTTAAGATAGCCATTTAACTTTGATTTTAAGATCATCCTAGTCCAAGCAACTACATCAAAGAAACATTTCACCTTGCTTTTGAGACTGGAAAGTAACTTCAGGAAACCCCCTGAATTACTGGGTTTGGCATTGTGGATCACCATTGCAGAGGGCCACCTGTCCTTGTCCTGACTATGCTACAACACTAGGAGTAGGCAAGAGGAGAAGGAGGAAAAGCAGGGAAAAAAAGGAAAGCTAGATAAAGTGGGCTTGACAGCAACCTCATGCAATTAACTTTAAAATCCAACCTGCAGTGGCATTTAGCATTTAGTTATTTTAATGAAATTTCCATTGTTGCAGTGAATTCAATATGCATGAAAATCTAAGAAATTTACAACATACAACTCTGCTTTAAATTGAGCTATTTCCTTTATTAATTAGTGGTCTTGCATATAGTTTAGAAGAATCCTTTTTGTTCACAGTATTATTTCTGTCTGAAACTACCATGAAGTAATAATTTTCTGACTCCTTTTCCATTCTTTTCTTTATTTTATCGCTTCTTGGTTTTGAACTAAATGCCATTCATAAATTAACTGACAACTAGATTTTCAAGTAGGTGAACAGAATTTATTTAAACTTATATTTCTTTTATCTTAAACACAATTTGTGTTAATTAAACGTATGAAAAATTTTCCCCTTAGTGTATCAGGTAAGAAAAATCAGAATAAAGTAAATGCTCCTTCCTGAAATGCACATAAATTTAATTCCTGTTAACAGCAACACTAAATGTGGAAAATTCCCTTTTATTTTTTCATGAACCTGTTATATAACCCTCATTCCTGCTCTGAAGAAAACTTTTTTAAATTAAAAAGAAAAAATTAAACATTTTCAATTCTTCAGGCGTATTATCTGAATGTCAATTCACATATAAATGTTCTGAAAAAATTAAAATTTCTAAGTGGCCTTTCAAAATGTTTCCGTATCCTAGATCTTCATAAACAAAGTAACTGGAATAATAAATTGAGAAATATATATATACATCCATATATACGCTGAATTAACCTCCATTTCCTAATGGTAAATGTCTTCCTTGCCTATAATTTTCAGTACAATAGAGACAGCAAACAAAATAGTTATCTAAAAATTTGCATTAAAAAACTAGAAAATAATACTGTGTCTTTTTCAGTTGACACAATTTTTTTTAATTACGTTTCCTGCACATCTCAACAGACTGAAATTGTCCAGAGTAATTCAGTTTTTTAAAAGGTTGATTATTCCCTACGAGATTTTTAAACAACTAAAAGCTCTTCTCGTACTAGAGCAAATAAAATATAAATTCATCCTTCTGGTTCTGTACTGGCTTTCTGATTCAAATTCGAGATTTAGAGTAGAGGATAACATGCCATTTCACTGTGCAAGAAACAAGGTCCTGAAGCATACAGAAGCCTGCAGGTACAGGCAGTAATAAGCTCTATTTCCTGCTGCTCCTGCTGTAACTCATAATTTGCTATGTAGACACTCAACACATCGCCTTGCTCTCTGACATATCCTTCTTCAAAACAGGTAAAATGTTTCACCACATGTTCTCAGGTAAAGTATTCAGAAGGAAGCAAATCATTAACATTAAAAGAAGTAGAAACAATCAGCAAATGGTAGATCCATCTAAGCCCATTGTTTTTTTATTAATTTTATGTGGGAACATCAGTGCACACAAAAAATACAAACCCTCATCCAAAGTCTATCTGGGTGGTGTGATATTTAGGCATATGACCTTAATACGACTTATACAGGAATTGCTTAAAACATTATTTTGAGTGTGATTTTAAGAGGAATTTCATGTAGTCACAGCAAAGTAACCAAAATAATTTTGTTATCATTTTAAAGTATGAACAGAATGACTACACAATAAATTTTCTCTACTTACAGAACGAAAACTAAAATGCAACGTGAAAACTACTATGCAAGCCTGTTTCAAAATTTGAGCTCCCTCTAGACATAAATTCACAAAACTCAGAAAGCTTTAAAAAAGATCAAACCATTGATAAACCCACCCACTCCTGCAACTCAGACATATTGCGTTAAAAATAGAATTACAATTCCTTCTGGAAAAGGGCACGTTTTTTCAAGTAAGATAAGGCACGCATGTTGCCAGGACTGTCTGAAACAGGAAAGTGATACCCCCACTTGGCTAGGGATTGCCAGTTTGCTGGCATTGAGCTAAGGGCAAAAGCGTTTCGGCTTCATGCGGCGGCCGCAGCCCGCACCCCAGCTGAGGTTATCTGCAAGCACGCTTTTCAGGAGTGTGGGCACCACACCCCCTGTGCCCCTGCCCCCTCCCCACGTCCCCAGAGGGGCAGGGCACCACCAGCCTCCCCAGCACAGGGCCAGCCCAGCCCAGGAGTCCTGCACACAGAATTCTTCCCTTGGCTGGCCAGTGCCCCTCACTCTTTGCTCATCTTTCTCTTGCTTTTTGCCTTTTTTTTTTTTCCTGGCCCAGCACCCCCCCTCCAATCCTCAAGAGACATGAGACAGTCTAGCAACTCAGGGACTCACGTAGGCCAGGCTTCCTTCTGTGCAGCCCTTTGGGTAGACCTCCTAATCCTTCTTATTAATTAACGAGATAATAGCAGTTAACCGGAAAGCAATATTAATGTTAACTATCTAGGAAACTTCCAAGAGAAATGAGTTATTCTTCTTGCCAGTTTCCTGGTAACAAAATCACACAGTTGGAGCTGTGGTAGCATCTTGATGGTGTAAGAAGCTAAAAAACAAAGAGTGTCCGAACACCACAGGACTAAGGATATCTGCATCTATTTTGTTCCCCACTCAGATAGTTTAAAAGATCCTCTCCTCCTTTGACTCCAGAGTTTATTAACAGCTGGGAACATGGGCTCTTCCCAATTATATCACCCATACATAAAGACAAAGGAGAGTGTAAACAGTAACATGACTGATCAGAGAAATGTACTCTGAGAGACACATGCATTAAAAACACTTCAAAACCTTAACATTTATGTGTACCACTGTTTCAGTTCTTTAAACTCTCAAAACATTTCCCAAGGTATACTATGCTTCATTCAGTAATGCAGAATTACCTAACATCAAGTTTGTGTTATATTTATACTGCAAAAAAAAAAAAAAAAAAAAGTAGCAGAGATGATGAGGGAATTCAGAAATCTGCAGACAAGGCACATTGCTATAGATACTTTATGTTTTAGAAAAAAAATAGGCACTTTTTAGCTTTTTTTTTTTAAATTAGTCACTGTAAGACTAAGTAAAACATCTATCTGAAGGAGAAATTTGTATTATCTTGGTTCTGTTGCAGCAAACAAGTACTGCAGCTTTCATTCACTGATTGTCAAAAACTTTCCAATGTGCCCACTGCAATGCGGATGCCAACCAACGAATCAAAGGCATTCAGCAACTAGACAAAGAGGGTCTGATGCCAACCTCGGTGCCACTGGCAACCATTATTGGCATCAAGCACATTGTCTGCCTTTTTTTTCCCCTCTCCTGGCACTCGACAAACAAAATGGCGGTTCTTGTAGCAACGGGAACACAGCACAAGTGCTGCGCTGAATCAAACACCACCAAATGATTCTGTGGACTGAAATGAATTTCATACCAAATGATAGATACTCTCTGAAGCTGAAAGGGAAAAAAAAAATGGAAAAAGGACAATTCTGTCAATAGAAACAGTTTCACACCATTTTCAAGTTTGGGTTTTGTAAACGATATGTGTGGGACACACACACGCCCCTGATACACACAACGAGCACAGCCCCATAGAAGCGTGTTATGATTAAGAATTATTTTAATGTTAAACTTTGATCACAGCGTATACTTCACATTTTCTTCCTCCATTTCAGTCAAAGGAGCAACATTGCAACCCACGTCAATCCTCTTTTTTTTTCCTTTTTTAAGAGGATAGCAGAAAGTGAATAGAGGGGGAAAAAAAGCTGAATTTTGAGATGAGCGAAAAGTAGCATCTGAGGAAGTTCATCAATGATAGAACTTCATAGATCAGTCCTTATTTCTTCTTTCAAGGCAGACATGGAAGTAGAAGCTCTTTTTGTTAAGAACTGAAAAGATTATTGACACTTCTAGATCTGGAAATTGTCAATATATTGTAACATTACTCTGCACTGCAATGCGGATGCCAACCAACAAATCACAGACATCCTAGGCTAAACAAAGAAGGTCTGATGCCAATCCTGGTGCCACTGGCAACCATCACTGGCACTCGAACTATCCTTCCTCCTCTTTTTTTTTCCTAATCTTCTATTTTAAAGCAACAAAAAAAAAAGCAAACTACTTGGCCCCTTTATTCATTTTATGTGCTAATTCCTTCTTCATATTTCATCCAGGAATTTAATTTTTTTTTATGTTTCTACTTAATTTTTACATGGTGCTATTACGTGTGTTTATATGTTCTAAAAGACAAATAAAAAGCAAAACGCCATAAGTATAACGCAGCGTTTTGGTTGACTTCATGCGTATCTTTCACAAAGCCTGGCACTCCTAAGTACGACACAAAGTGCTGCAATTAACCTGCTTTCAATGAGTCTGGAGAAACAAAGTTTGAAAAAAAATGGAAAAAAAATAATACAGACAACTTAATATGACTTCTTCAAGAAGAGAGCCAACAGATGTTAATGGAAGATTTACAGTAAAGCAGCAAGACATACAAAATACATGCAGTTTGCAATAAACAAAAGGGTCTTCTAAGAGTGACTTGGTATATAGAAATTAGCCAGCTTCATTTTCAGTATATTCTCAAAGCAGCATTGTCTTAAAAGTGATAATATTACTGTTTAAGTTCCTCATTTCCAATTAGACCAAAGTGTTGTAAATAAACATATATTCTCAATACATATAAATGAACAAAATCAGCTATGCCTTGCAATTCCTTCTCCCACTTCAAGTTACTGCCTTTCAATAACTTATAAGTCAACAGTGTGTTAAGAGTACTCTGACCCCAGTTCCTTTGGCTCAAGAGCTACCTACTGTTTTGCCTCCCTTTGTAGTTTTGATTTTTAGAGACAGGTAAATCCATAGAATTAATCAGTAAGCTATGACTTATTGCTATATGCAATATATATATATGCTATATGCTGTGTTTATTGCTATATGCATTCAAAATATAATTTGATTTTTTTCCCACAAAAGGAGTTTAAAGGTACAAATTATTTGTAATTAACAATTTTACTTAATGTTATCAAAGAAATCTTTCTTCTTATGTTATTTGCGATCAGATTTACCAGACTCCACAGCTACATAAAGTCGCTGTAAAATACCTCAATGTGTCTACTGCTGTGGAGAGACAAAAAAAAACCCAAAAAATAGGAAGAGGGAGGGGGGGAGAAGCCAATTTTTTTTTCATAACATATAATCAACAAAAAAGAACCCGATACATATATTCATAAAAACAGATCTTCAATTAAATGAGTAAATGCTAAAAGAGAATTCACTTAAAACAGAAAAATTTCGTTGTCTATCTCTCCTCTTACAGAATGAGTATTGAAGACACCAAATGAACACATGTAATTTTACTTTTTTGTTACTAACAGAATCCAGTTAAACCCCATAGTTATTTACCAAGCATCAGATAACAGCCTGCCATCTGCCCTTCTGCAGGCCATTTCTACCTAGTACCAGGCCATGTGAAATGGCCCACCATCTGCAGATAGTCAAACTTTCCCTAGTTGAGATCTGTGGCTCAAAAAGAAATGTATTATGTTGATCAGCCAGCATTATAAAGACACTTAAAAGATGGTATAATTTCCAGAAAGAATCAAAATGACCCTAACAGAGAAAAATTATTTCAGAAGACTTATTATCAGAAAAAAAAATCACACCCAAACCACTTCTATCTACTTATAGCCATTTACAGTTTTAGGGAACCTGCCTATGAATATTTTTATTGAATATCCAATATATGGAATATGACTAGTAGGTTTTTCCCCTGACACATGATTATCACAAGCCCTGTTTTCATTTGCATTCTGTGATACTAAGTTTAAGAAGCTTTTCCATAGTGCTCCTGCAATTTTCCATATTTCAATTACCTGCCAAATAAAAGTATATGAGTGTGATTATGAAAATATACTCTTCCTAAAAACTTCTCAAAATATTATGACCTGGATCTTTGCTTTAAACCTCAGATAGATAAGATGAGCTAATGATATAAAATATGAATAAAACATTACATATAGTACGCTGCAATTTTTATTCTAATTGGCATTTACAAGAAATATAGCAGTGATAAAGTATTTTCAAGCTTTGTTTTATAGATATGAGGAAGTCTACAATTGCTTTTCAGGGTGATAGCAGAGTCATTAGTTTAAGGATTACTTCTTGATTATTTATAACTACAAAGACAATAATAACTATTTGTAATATTTATTGTGACTGTGCAATTACTTATACCTGCATTTGTTCTTAATAGTACCGTGGTGGGGGTTGTGTTGTTTTTCTTTAAAAACACAACTTGAAAAAAAGAATGTTTTCTGAAGTCACAACAATGGATTGCCACCTTTTCACAAAAAATAGAAGGCAGCTTCAGTGGAATGAAAGTACTGCCTTGGTGTGTGTCTCTCTCTCCCTAGAAAGAGGCACATATGTCGAATATGCATGTCACACGGGGCTGCAGGAATATGTGTGTGTTCAAGTACATACGTCTACATGCTGATTTACAATGGATACGTAGCCACACTACATCTACAGACCACAGAACAATGTTTCACTGGAAGCCAGCCCACGGGGAGAAACCGGGCTACTTGGAGTCAGAGTCTGACATAGTAACATAGAAACACGACAATCTGCTGCCTACCTTGCTCCTGCACATAGTATGCCAAAAACAAATCAAGCTCCTTGACTGATACTGTTATGTGATGTGGCTGGACGCAAAGTGCTGGATTTGTGCAATGTGGGGATTTCATGAGACGTTCTCCATCCGTACTTTCCAAGGGGATGCCTTTGAACAGGATCACCATGACTAGATCCAGACGCCAGACTTTGTCAGCCTGTCGCAGGCAATCGATCCTCCTGATCTTGCCCTTCTGGTCAGGATTGGACAATACACAGCATGGGTGCTTCTTCCCAGTAACTGTGAGCACAAAATCCTCCCGGAACTCTTGACGAATATCTTTGCGCAGCTTGGCCAGGAGCCTGGATGCCCACTTCTGTTTAATTTCAGGCTTTTCACTAAGTAGCTCATCCTTGACTGCTCTTTCCTCATCCTTTGACATTCGTTTCTCATGTTTTTTAAAGTACTTGCGTTTTCGAGCCTGAAGATTGAACCAAGTATAGGCAATTGCACGGACATGTGGAAGAAGTGCCTCAATGAATGGGTGAAATTCATCCTGTGGAAAGAAGTGAAGGAAAAAAAAGAAGAAGAGAACAAGAAAACTGAAGTCAGCAAGTTCTCATTACCAAAGCAGTATCAAGAAACATTTCTGAAAATCTTTAAGTGAAATACGAGACGAAGAGAACAAGCACTTAAAACTCAAACACGCAAATTTCTGCATAACACCTTTTATGAAATTATTACTGTTGTCAGGCAACAGGCAAAAATTGCAGAGAATCATATTTTTCCCATGTTTCATTCTTTGAAAGAACCATGTGAAAATTTTACTTTGTACTCCTCCCCTCACTTCGTCCCACAATGCTGCAGAGACAACATAATTTAAGAGATGCTACCAAGATGTTTTGCTCCTAACATTTAAATATTTGAGTGAACAGCTAACATCAAGAAAACTACCATTGCGCAAAGAGGACACTACACAGTTTTAAAAAATCTGAGCAGAAATGTTCAGAAGGGTGAGGCAAATGCCACAGTTCTCTTCTCTGTGGCATAGAAACACAAAGCATATACATGCTCAGTGTAATGCCACACAGTTCCCGCTTTTGGAGCATGCTCTCAGCAAGAGACTGCTGGTGGCACAAAGAGCATGCGCCATTAAACTTGATCCATTTTCTTATCAAACGTCCAACATTCCAGCACTGAAACAGCACCATTCCAGTGGTGGTAACTAGAGAAACCAGTATACAGTGAGGAAAAGCAGGCAAAAGACACAACATGTCATATACAAATCCTGAACAGAAGCTTCTGTACTTCCAGCTTTTCTCACTTCCCTCCCAACACCCCCAAACTCTGTAAAATTAAGACTTTATGAAGGTGAGAACAAAAATTACATTTATGTCCTTCCAGCAGTTCCACTGTGGATTTTGAAGCCCCACAGAGTCAGTTAATTTGTTAACCGATCACATGAGTGTGGCAATTATTCTAAACCCCTTAAAAATCAATCTGAGGTGTACAATGAAAAATGGCAACTTGGCACAAAGTTTGCATTCTTTGTGTTTCTGCATGCTGTGGCAAAGAGACATTATGAGTCCACTACTGGTCCAATGGTGCTTTTGTGAAATCCATGCAATTTATTTACAGTTTCAAAATATCCCTTTCTGTTGTCTGGCTTCACCTGCAAGTTCTTATGTTCTGCCTAGCAGCAATATGGATTGCATTAAGGAGGTAATGCTTAGTTGTTGTCTACAAGCACATCCTATAGCAATTAAATTAATTTCATTTGTCTGCTTAAAGTACCATCCTACACATCCATGTTAACATCTAAATAGATCTTCCCAAAAACTTATTTTCCATTAACAAGTCTGCTTAAAACGCTGCAATCTGCTTATCGAACGTTATTTTGTGTTGAAAGGGAGACCTTAGGGGAGGTATCTTTCTTCCTGTGTGCAGGAATATTTAGTTTTAAATACCATGCAGAATGCTCATCATACTTAGTCGCACAGAGCAATCAAACTAAAACTGAGCCTTTTTATGCAATTATATTCAGGAATACAATTAACAAACTACTATTTTAGTTACACTGCTAGACAAGGAATGAATTATGTTTAATCAATAGGCTGATTAACTCCATTAGGTAAAAATGATGAAAGTATAACTAATGGTCTCAATTATAGAGTGAAGATTGCCATTGCAGGAGCTTCAGGCAAAGAATTCCATATTTAAATCTCTGAATTTCAAACAAACTTCAAAATTTCCTGAATGTTGCAAAACCCACTAGATCTAGTTACTTCTCCTCCCTAACCATCCTTAAATCAAACAGAAAACAACAGAAAAGTTACAAGCAGTTTACCTACAATCATGTTATCTTCATAGGAAAAAAAATTAAGCAAAGGGAGGAAATGGAAATGGAAAATGGGAAAAAAAAAAAGAAAAGAGAGGCAATATAGGAAGATACTTCAGGACATAAACAATTTCATTACAGTATGATGCTTGACAAAGACCTGCAAAGGCAACAATTAAACTGATTAGTAGTTTCCAGCACAGATTTGAACAATTCTGGTACTATACTGGCACATAAAACTAGGCCGTGGAAAGAGTTAAACCACAATCTGTTCTTTGTGTGGGAAGGCAGTACTGCTCTGAGCAACCACAGCCCATGATAAGACTTCCCTATCTTCATATGCTTTCTGATGCCATGCTTTTTTTCCTTTCAGTTATAACTACTAAAGAAAGTTTATTTTTCCTCCTACAGAAGTCATCTTAACTGAAGTATTCAAATTTATTTTTTTTTAATTAATGGAAGCATAAAGTGTTAAATCCTCACAATTCATTTTAGGCTGAATAAAACAGATTTACTACAGATTTTGAAAATTCTAACAGCTGGGGCTAAAGGTGGGTTGAAGGCAGGTGGCTGAAGCACTTTGGGAGAAATTAATTTTTGTCTCAATACAATGATTTCCCCTACATCTAAACAGACTTTGGCATTTATAACTTCAAATGGTAATAAAACAAACATGGGCATATTCTACACTAGTGGAATACTGCACATCTAGTTTTAATTTTGAAGAAGAGCATCATAAATTATTTCAAATTTACTATGCCTTGAGATAATGCATATAGTATTAACAATAATAACCTATAGTATTTTATATCTACAAAAATTTTATAGAGAATTTTACTGTTTAAATTTCAGTCTATAGTAGTTGAATGCTTCCTTTTTAAAAAGTGGGAAAAAGATCCCCAAAACATACACACCAGAAACTCCAACCTTTTAAAAACTGTATTCAGGTTTTTCTTTCACAGTATTGTAAAGTCCTGAAGATTTCAATATAAGTGAAAGGTGTAGAGGAGAAACACAGCATAGAACATCCTGTTTGAAAGCAATTTTATCAGATTTTTGGAGCCATTCAATGTGCATCTGGAGTATTTTCAAATAAAAATAATATTTGACATGAGGAAATGCCCCTAAAAATCATCTTCAATGGACATTTGTAATTAATCACATACATTGTCCATCAAATCTCCTAAAAAGATATCTGCAGAATTTTTTCCTCCTTAATATTAATATAGACAATAGTGAATTATTTTTTGTTGTTATGTGGCACTTGCTCATATGTCACAGTTGCTCTTGCAATGGAGTGATTTATAAAGGTAAGATTTTCAAATATCATGTCAAGTAGCTCAAGTGAACCATTGTGCACTGGCAATTTAAATTAAAATGGAAGTCACTATATAATATCTATGTAGCTTGTAAAGAAAGGAAAAAATAGCAGTCATCAAATGACAATAGATAGGCCAGTTTTTCTTTATTGAAAAGATAAAGAAAATATGCAGCACTCTTCTCCTATCTTTCACTTTTAAACTTTGTATCAGCCCATGAAAGTTCAAAGTGAGCACTGTACAACAAATACACCAGGCAGAAGTATGGAAATTGTATACAAAAAACTTCATCTACTCAATTTCGCTGCATGGATTTTCTCATGTCTAGTAAAACAATATATAGGAGCAAAAGAAAATACTACATATTCTGAGATTTTGCACTACTGTAACATAATAAACCACGGCAAAACTATCACAAGACAGCAAGCATTAAAAGGCATGCAGTAACTGCATGTTATTCATGCCTCAGCAAGACAGATAAATGCAGTTTCTACTCATTCCAAAACACAGAGAAAGAGGTATATGGGAAAGAGAGGAAGGGAGCCCCCCAAATTAAATTGCATTTGGTAAGTTTCTCCTACTTTGGAGTTATTTTCATCCACCAAACTTTTATTGTAAGTGTGATGGGTAACACTCAAATTGCCAAGGTTTGTCTTAAAGCTCTACTTTGGATTTTAGACTTGTTACTAAAAAGTGCTTCAGCGCTGTCTCGGCACAAACTGAACTACCAATTTCGTAAGTAGCTCCATCCAAACAGGTGTTCTTGTTTACTTTTACCAAAATATTTTCTTCTGAATATATTTGAACATATCTGAACATATACTTTCACAGTATTGATATGTGCATTGCAAGAATCCTAGAGATAGAGAATACAAGAAAAAGAATAATTTTGGCAGTAATACTTTAATGCAGTTGCTACTCAAAGTGATATGAATCAATCTTTTGCCTTAGATAAATAAAGAACACAAGATGTGAGTTGTCATTGCTGGTGTCATTTTAATTTTTAATATATGTAGAGAAAGAACTACTTATTAACTGCTCTTATCATTCCAAGTAGGTAGAAAAAGATTCCAAATTGAAATCAATTTGCTGCAACTATGTTCCATGTATGTATCACCAAATGGAATCTGTCTCTGCATGGCACATGGTAGAATGTGACTGTAAAATATTATGGAGAAAGTATCAATGCATAAAAGCCAGGAACTACTGTCTTGGATTAGTGGCAGTAGAAGTATAATGTGGCATTTTTGTATACACCTGACTGTAACATTTTAACATAAATTTGTAAAGAATGAGGATATCTGTTACATCGATGAGTCAAAAAAGAAAAGATTGACAAAAAGAAGTCATTAGAGCTGGAAACAAGACAATGAATTACCTCTGTAAAAGAGGTGGTTGTGAAAATACGTGTCTCAAATGGAAAAACTGCTTAAGTTATACTCTCAGGTTTACGTTCTGATGCAGAGGTCTTATTACCTGTCAGTTATTTTGCACGCTGGACAGCCTACACAGAATTAATTTTTCTAACCACAGATTCCATGCTAAGTAGTTATTTCTATGTGTGTAGCTGCAAGCCTGTGCGTATCTGTTGCACAAAATGCTTCCTATGTTTCTCTTCTGAAGAAGAAATATCTTAATAATACTTTTTTCCAGCTTTCTTCCACGGCAGCTCACGTTTACTTACTGAAAATATCCATATCTAAGTCAATCACACTTAGATGCCAAACAAAATATAAACAATAAAAAATGTGTCAGCCAAAAGACTGCAGGACTGTGTCCAATCACTGAATAAGCCTTATCACTGTTTCCATCTTCAATCACAATTTATGAATACTTTAGTCCTTTCGAATTACGATGGTTTGTAACTGCAGAATAACTTAAATCATACTTATTTATTCACGGTACAACTGTAAGTGCATCGTTGGCCTCTCTGTAGCAGCCTCGCAGCAGACGGTACTTTCGCACATTTTCTGCTTCTTTAGCTATTTGTTGCACCAATGTGGAAGCAAGCAGTTATCGCTTAATCAGTTTACATCACATCCTCCTAAGACAGACTTTCACGAAAGCTGAAAACTATCCCCGTGCTTTGCAGACCAGGTTTACCGTCCGAAACACTCTCCGGTGCCCCGGCGCCCGCTCGCCGATACCGTACGCCGAGCGAGAACGCTACGGGGCAGCCAGGGAACTTCCCAAACACGCTCCCAAAACCCCTCAGGTTTCAAAATCCGCGTTTTGCAGCGGCCGGGACCCCCGCTCGGGCTTGCCCCCGCTCCCCGCGCCGCCGTCGCCCCNGCTGGGGAGAGGGCACGCTCATCCGCCAGCACAGTTTAGCGGGGAGGGGGAAAACGCCGTCCCCTTGTATAACCGAACAAGAAAACACTGCACAGCTTGGTCATCCCCGCTCACATCTCCCTCATTGTTGGCAGCCTGCATATTATTAATTAAGCATAAGACGGGATTACTTCGCACCGGCCAGTGGTCGTGTTTTGTCAAAAAAAACACTTTTCCTTTCAACCCTTTTCATTAGGCTGTGTGCAAACAGGCGAGCTGAAAAGAGTGCAAATCGTTTGATTCCAATCAAATCAATACTTTTCAAACACGGTTTTTTAGCATAATTATGCTCATTTCCAGTTTGTTAACCTTTGACTTCTTATGCACCAACAATTAACAGTATTTGTCTACGAGTGACACTTTGAATGGCTCTCCCCAAAACAATGGCGTGGTACAGTTTATTCTCCAATATTCCCTCCTGAGAGAGGAGTTTGGATCTGACAAGCAGTTACGACGGTGCTTTAACCCATTACGACTACTAGCAATGACTCATTAACAACCCACATACACATAAAAATTTAAAAAAAAAAATCCCAACAAACACGTGAAAATAAATAAATTAACAAATAAATTAAATAAAAGCGTCTATACCTGAGTGAGACAGATTGGAGAATACATCATGACTTCGCTTTGAGAACACGCTGCCCGGAGAGCCCCTAAGAAAAGCCTCAAAAAGGAATAATTTCATCTATTCATTTTACAGTCATCTGAGACTCAAGGAAGATGAAATCAATCAGGACGGGGCTCTGCTCTGGATCACCACAACTTCACAACAAACCCCAGTCCTCCTTAAATAGCCAAAGATTCAAGTTCACTCCGTGTGCTAGATTTCCCGGGGTGAAATCCAATCTACACTTTTAACCCTCTTGTAGTCGGCGGCGCAGGAGTCTTGCTTTTG
>VXBR01006649.1:490995-585230 GCA_013400215.1 Cisticola juncidis
TTTTTAAGGTATTTCTGCACACAAGTTGTGTAATTTCGTGGTTTCAGGTGCCGCCTTTGATAAACTGTCACATCACACTGCTCGCTCCCTGTGGGATTGACTCCAGCCCAGAGGAATTGCTCTCCGGTCCAAACCCCACGGCTGTAAGGCAACCTCACAGAGGAAGGATTTCACATCTAAAACTTCCTATGCAATTAAAGCACTTACAATGAAATAAATAAAGCTGCATGAGGTAAAAGTGTGTGAAGAGTTTTAATCAATCAGATAACAAATACGTTCCTTCCTGTTAAAAACTGCCAAGTACAAACGGTAAAGAATCTTCATAATTACTTGGAGACCATTGCTCGGAGTATGGGGGCCTCTCAGGAAATTAATTTTCTTTTGTTTGATTTGAGAGAAACAGCTTAAGCATCTAAAATGCAGTCTACTCTTAAATTAAGTAGAAATTGCCATGAAAGAGGAAAAAAAATTAAATATAAGCTTTCAGACTTAAGGCCAATCGCTGTAGAGTTATGCTCTTTTTTTTCAGAGTTTGTCTGTACTTTCGTGATCCTTTTACAAAGAAATCAAACTTAGAAAAAATGAATTTTGAATTTGTCTGTTCAGTGAGCAGAGGAAATTATTGTTCATGCTATGTGTGGCAGATTTTGAAAAGTTTACACCAGCCAGTCAGTCAAACGGAGGCCAGGCCTTTCTCCATGCCAAAAAGAATCTGCAGGTGTTGAGTTTTACACTTTAAATGTTTTCTCCTTTTTTATAGAATGAAAGTTTTATTTTTGGAAGTTGCACACAATTAAGAATTTGTGCTAATCATCAATGCTTATCAGAGTTTTTACAACAGCTTTATCAATATTTCATTTAGGTTTTGAGCCTTTTTTTTTTTCTCCTTATGTTTGATTCTGGTGTTGCTGTTGTGATTGCTGACAAAGATTCAATTTCTGGTAGACAATCCCATTACTCTCTGCAGCTTTTTCTGTTTTGCTGATTGGCTGGTTGTTTTCGTTGAGTCTGTATATTCAGCCTAATTCTGCATGTGATTTAGCAAACAATTGCTAAATTGATTTCTATTACATCAAATGACAGAAATAATGGCATCAAGAAAGAAATAAGTATTTCAGTCCTTTAGAAGGAAAAATCAGATTGCAACAAAAGTTGTCATACTTTATCATTTTAGTTTTAAAACTGGACAAAAACAACTTTTGTGAACACATTTTTATGTTCAAAAATGGTGTTATGTATCATTTCCATTGCTTTGAATTTCTGAGTTCCATTTCACTAACGTGCCTTGATTGTGGCTTTCTTCTCCATAAATGTAATCAAGAGCTCACATATTTAGTAATAGGTTGACCTTAAATTCTGTTGTTACTGGATTTGTTTGGTTTTCTGAGGTTTTAATATCTATATACTTGATTCTTTTTAACATTCAAGATGGATAAAATAGGAAAATACTGTAAATAGTTTTCTTCCATGGATAATTGTTACCAAGTCAGTTTCTCTCTGTGTGTGAGTAGACAGCAATCTAAAGGAAGACAGACTCACTTGCAGAATGTCCACTAAAACAAATAACAAAGAATTCTCTGACATCTTTACAGCAGAATTTTTGAGAAATATCAAATGTTTCAAGACATGGTATTTTTCAAGATACTGATGTAATTCTGCTTTATTAAAATCTCTGCATTTTCAAGGTTGGGTTACTACTTGACAGGACAGGAAAATTAAATAAGTGAAAGGGGACCTGGTGTATCAATGGTTCAACAGTCCTGTCTGTGAAGAAATCCAGTCATGGGATAGACCAAGCAAACAAGGATCACGTTAACCAACAATGCAGTGGGCAGGATCTCAGTAGAGTTTGACTGTGTGCAATGGCATAAGCCATTCTTATTCACAACAGGACAGCTGAGAAAACCACGTAGCTTTGGATGAATACATCTTTTTGCACGTGTGAAAAAATGCTCTTGCCCCTCAAGCTTTCAAGTAGGAGCTTCCCGCTTTTCACAGAAAGGCCACTGTAGTAAAAAATTGCTGCTTCCTATTTCTGAAACAACCCTTTCAGGTTTGTCTGAGCAGGGCACCGTGAAAACTCCATGATTTGCACATGTGCACAACACTTGCTCATTACTTCTGGAAGTTCGTACTTTGCCATGCTGCTCTTTACAGGACCCCAGTCCCACCAAGCCTCCTGCACAGTCTCCTAGCAACTAGGAGAATTATAACTCTCATTTTGGCATGGCAAAATGATTCCTTCTGCTGCTTCCCCCAGGCAAGCACTCTGCAGTCTAGGGTGAAATGCGCAGGGCGAAGAGATGGGGTGTACTGGTCAGAGGGCTTGCAGAAGCTGATGTCAGTAATTCCCTGTGTTGCCAAGCAAAGCCTGGAGTTCCCACCCGCTGTGGCAGGGTCAAGAGCCAGTTGTTTCCTGCTCTGCTCTGGCATATTAGGAGAGAATTCCAGCAGATTTCATCAAATTATTTCTAAAATTCTGTGACTTCTGTAAGAAGTAGCAAAGTTGTTACAGTTGATCAGATTTTTTATTTTTGACAATTTCCTTTTGAAAAGGAAATATGGCATATACAGTTTTAATCACCAGCACGTCTCCCTTTCCTTGTTCTGGAAATCAACTGCAAAATCCTGATGCGCAACATTTCTTCCCGCCTAATTAATAGTCTCATGCTATGTACTTTTATTTGTTTAGACCTCTTCTTCTATAAAAAAATGGCAGAAACACTATCACAACATCACCATTCAACCGTATCATCACATCATCACCAAAACAAATTAAAAGATTAGGAGATAAGTGAACACTGAAAGGTAGAAAATCTTGTGTATGTTCCATACCAGAGACTTCAGCTCTTCAACTCCTCTAAATAATAGAGCAAAGTGTAATTTCTTCCTCCACACCCTCATTTCTCTCAATCCGCAGGATTACTAAGGAACTGTAACATCATTGTTTTTAATAGGGAAAAAAAAAAAGAAAAGCTGAGGCTTAATGGTAACATTTAAATGGCATACAGAGCCCTTTGAGTTCACACCTCATTAAGGTGAACAGGAAGAGAAGGGGTGCACATCTTTGTTGTTACTTTTGCCTTGCAGCATTTTCAGCCAAGCTATGTGAACAGACCAGCAGCATATTAACTGACTTTGTAGCAGTTATATTTTTGTAGCAGGTTTCTTTTGTTTGGGTTTTTGTTTGTTTGGGTTTGGTTTTTTTTAAGTTTAAAAATTGCAAAAGATTGTGAAATGGAGCCAGCGAGGGCTCTTAAAGGACAATTACTTCAGCTTCCTATTTCTTGCAAGTCAATCTACCAGATCCAAATCTCTCTCCTTCCTTACCCAATTAGGGAGTTTCTTTTGACTAAACTTCACACGGCCTGCTATTTCTGAGATGTGTCCCATAGCACCAAAGGGGACTTGACACAATATTTCTAGCCCTGGGCACAAGCATGCTTATCTGAGATGACCAGATACAGGTAGATTTGTAAGTTGTCTGTTACATACTTCTGTAGCAGACTATATGTTTCAGTTGCATAAGTGATCGAATTTGATCCTAAAATGGGTTTGGCACTGGGATCCCTCAGCAAGTTAGCTGACAAGCAGATTTCACACCACACCAAGCTGTGGGGTAAGGTCAACAAGCTGGAAGGCAGGGATGCCATCCAGAGGGACCTTGACAAGCTTGAGAAGCTGGTATGCGCACACGTCATGAAGTTCAGCAAGGCCAAGTACAAGGTCCTGCATCTGGAGTTGGAGCAATCCCAAGTACAAGTATAGGCTGGGTGGAGAATCGAGTGAGAGCAGCCCTGGGGAGAAAGACTTGGGGGTGTTCATGGACTAGAAGGTCAGTATGACCCAGCAATGTGAGATTGCAATCCAGACAGCCAACCACATCCTCAGCTGTATCCAATGCAGCATGACCAGCAGGTCAAGGGCGGTGATTCTGCCTCTCTACTGTTCACGTCAGACGCCACCCAGAGTGCTGCATTCAGCTCTGGGGTCAGCATAGCAAGGACATGGATCTGTTGGAATGAGTACAGACTAGAGTCACTAAGTTGTTAGCTGTGCTGGAGTATCTGTCCTGTGAAGACAGGCTGAGAGTTGGAGCTGTTCAGCCTGGTGAAGCCAAGGCTTCAGAGGGACCTAGCAGTACCTTCCAGTACCTAAACAAGGCCACAAGAAAAGTCCCCTGGACGGGACTTTTCACAAGGGCAGGTAGTGATAAGACAGGGGTGAGTGACCTTAAGGTGAAGGAGAGCGGGTTTAGGTTAGATATTAGGAAAAAATTCTTTAGTATAAAGGTGGTGAGGCACTGACTTATGTTGCCCAGAGAGGCTGTGGACTCTCCATAGCTGGAGTAGGTTGGATGGGGCTCTCAGCAGCCTGATCAAGTGGAAAGCTCCCTGCCCATGACAGGGGGATTGGAATTAGATGATCTTTAAGGTCCCTTCCAACCTAAACTTTTATGATTCTATGATTTTTGACCATGTCTTCCAAGGCTTTTAGCAAGTATCAGCTTGAAAGTATGATTCAAGATAGTCAGAGAAACAACTTCTGTGCAAAAATTCCTCTAGCATGCTAACCCTTTTCTCTTTCATTTCTGTCCTTTTCTATTATCCAGTTATATCCAGTTATATCCAGTTATTATATCCAGTGAACGTGGATCAACCACTCCCAAATGTTGCTGTACTGTTATCATAGCAGGAGAAATTAGGGAAGGCAGTAAAGGTTATTTTCATGCAAACACCTGACCTTACACTGGGATATCCAGGATAATGGAAGGAGAGCTTATTTCTGCTGATGGATCCTCATGTCTGGACACTGACACTTAGCACATGCCACAGCATTGTGGGTTGTCCTTTAAGCACACCAGCATGACAACTTGTGCAAAAGAAATCTATTCTCTTAGCATGTGGTCCTGGGATATTCAACACTTCTGCATGAAAAAGAAATATATATGAGGATTGACCATAAACCTTTCCTGCCCCATCTCTAGGACCACCTAGCAGGGCATATGTTTTTGTCCAAGCTGAATGGTTTTGACAACTGGTGGCTTTTTCATCCTGACTTCTGCATTTCTGTGCCCTTTTGGTGTCATTAAGGCAGCTGAAGATCCTGTAGTACAGAAGACATTTACAACTGATGATTTTATTCCTCCGTGTGCTTATGATAATAGCCAAGGTTTAGAATAATGTACTTGACAAACTGCTCTGCAGGCAGTGTTAGTACTGTGGATCTATTGCACTTTACCAATCCCATAGGACACCTAACCACCTCAGCCTGAGAGAAAGCATAGGTTTCTCTCACCCACAGAACAGGATGATGACCACAATGCTGCATTCCCCGAGATGACATTCACCAGTCTGAACAGCAGGGATCTCTTGGAGTCCAGGGCGTTCCTCTGGTCACCCTGGAGGGTCAGGGACCCTGTCAGAGGGGTCTGATACCCAGACAGGGGGTTTTGGAACATGTACAGGGGAGTCTAGGATCTGTACAGGGGGGTTGGAGACCTTGGCACAGAGCCCAGGAGAACACAGTCTTTGACTTCAGTCCATGGGAAAGACTACCTACATTGCAGGAGGAATTACAAGTATGAAATAGACAGTAGTTAGCTTATCACTGGGGACAAATGTAATCTTTGGTGTGTGGGCTTGAGAAGACAACATGGAGAATTCGGGGTGTGGTCCTGTCCTCCTGCTTCGTCTTCTTGTCTGACATTGCTGTGAAGGTGGCACGTTTGGATAGGGTCAGAGTAGATCTCACTTGTCTAACATAGGCGTTGGGTACTGGTAATTAATTGTAAATAATAGAAACGTAGCATGTAGTATAAGAGGTCAAAGCCCTCCCAGACAGGAGGAGTTGATGTGCGTCCCTGCTGCTGCACGGAGCTCCACAGGGCAGGAGAAGAACCTAAGAGATAAGAAATAATGAACAAAGAGCAAGACTTTGAGAACCTTGAAAACTGAAGACTGTGATTTTCTTTGCATCCGTCTCACGACTCCTCAAATGGCAGAGACATTTTATCACCCTAATCTTGGGGGGTGAACCCGAGAGGACTCTTACTTCCTCACAAGAATATGGATATTGATAGGATGTGTATGTCCTTTTAAGAAGCACCTCTTGCCCTTCATGTACCCAGCAGAAGATTCTCAGCTGGTGGAGAGTGGTAAAGTGTGAACTCAGCAGGCTAAAGAAAAGTTAGTCCTTCTTACTGAATAATTTCTGAATAAAAGCATGGCCAGTGCCATTTCTACTCCTGCCTTCTACAGTGTCCTGAACAATGTCTCTTATGAAGAGGACCTCCAAGGCTCTCCAACAGTTTTCAAGGCACAGAAGGCTTGAGATAGGTGGCTAGCTAGCGTGCTTCTTATCAGTGGAACACTGCCCAGTTGGCAGCAAAAGAAATAAATGAAAGTACTCTCTTCTCTGTTTTGTAATTTGCAAGAGATTATTTCATATTATGGAAACAAAATGGGACAAGGAACTTTTCTCCAACACCCATGGATATGTTTTCCACAGGTTTTTTGACTATCAGGAAACTGAATATGTTAGAATCTTCCTAATTTCTTCTTCCCTTGTGCATATTCACATGCCTGAGAATACCGGTGAAGATTGCCTAACCAATTTATTAAATAACTTTTAAAATATTAAAATTAAAATGTTGCGGATAATCTGTTATATAAGCACTTTTAGAATCATCACAGGCACTCTAGCTGCTTACAGTAATGGTTTTCAAAGATGGCGATTTGCACTGCCAGTAAGTGCTGGCAGTAGTCACACTGGTGGTTGAGAATGATTTCTGAAGGATACTATTTCCCTTTGACCACACACCAATGCACTCTGTGGGAGCAGAGTGAATGGCAAGCAGTACCTACTTCCAGACCTGGAAGAACTGAAAATCTTGTGTTCTGGTGACAGCTCTAGCTGTGTTAGAATACAGTGTGCAGGAGAGGCCACCAGTGAAGTATTTGGGCTGATTATGTTCCAGGAGTGGGAACTCTTGCTTTGGAAACCGTAGGACTAGTTACTTCACCTTTTTTGTCTTCTGTCTTGATGTGGGCGCTTCTAGTCCTAGACAGTCACTTTACCCTCTTCCTTTCCCTTAGATCCTTCCTTTTTTTTTTTTTTTTCCTTTTTTTTTTTTTTCATTTCTTTTTGTTTTCCTTTTTCCTTCTTTCTTTCTCTGGCTTTCATATTTTTCCTCTTTTCTTTTTCTCTTTCTTCTTTCTTTTCTCTTTTTTGTCACTGTTTCAGTCCTCAGATCTGAGCCGGGAGGAAAAAAGTTCTTATTTGGAGAAAAGTACACCACTTATGCTGTAATAGGGACTAATGTGAAAAATCAGCAGGACTAGCAGACCACTTCCATTGAATGTAGGTCCCTCAATTTGGGATTATCANCCCCCTTTCCTTTCCCTTTGACCCTTCCTTTTTTTTTTTTTTTCCTTTTTTGTTTGTTTGTTTGGGGTTTGTTGTTGTTGTTGTTTGCTTGGGTTTGCCTGGGGATATTTGTGGGGTTTTGTTTTTGTTTTTTTGTTAGGCATTGCTCCCTCATTTCACTGGCTTAAATGTTCATCCAACTAATGTCCAGAGTTGATATATACTTCCTGCCCATATGAGCTCTTTAGTTATACTCTGTTGATTCTGCTTTGTTTATTGACTCACTCTAAGTAGAGGAAGGTTTCTTCAGGAAAAATTATGAGCATATCTCTTGTCCTCAGTTCAAAGAAAACTACGTCCTTTATATTCTGTGACCTGGCAAGACGACAGAGCTCCTCCTTTATCCCTACATTTTGGCCCATATGTCATCTGCTAGCAACCAGGTTCCCAGTTCATGAGTGCATTATCAGGGGGATTTCAGGTTACTTTCTTAACTCGCTGGAAAGAGAGGTCAGAGAAAATGGACTAAGTGGTCATTTCACAGTGTTTGTAAGGAGAGCTTACTGGTCAGAAGTTTTTTATGTATAAAAATCTATACCTGACCTGATCTATACCACATGAGTCACTTAGTGAAGAGCACACCATGGCAGACACAGGGCTGGTGAGATATGGGAAGATTGTTCTGGCCAAGAAGCCTGCTGAATGCTGATGTATTAATCTTTAAATGCTAAAGGCAAGTCAAATACTGGCATCCTTTATAGGAGAGGGGTACTATTTAAGCAGGTATTGACACAAGACTAAGGTGAAGATTAGCCCAGACTGTCAAATTTATTCTCTTTCTCTCCTAGGATGTGAAGTTATGAATGGGCAAGCTCAAGGAAGCCAAATTCCACAGCCTTGGGTGGAGATTTTTACAGCTTGCAATCACTGATGATCTATAATCTGGACTTGGAGACAATGTCTCAGGAGTATAACTCTGTACAGTTGTGGTGTGAATGACAGAGAGCCCTGTCTGGAGAAACAAGAAGCCAGAGAGCCTAAATGAAAACTCATAATTTTCTTTAAAAAGGAAAATATTTCATTCAAAAGCAGGTATTCTAGGCAGTCATGTAGATTATTCAGGTTCACCGTAGTCACAGCTGTGCAGGTGCACAACGAAGTGTGTTGTTGCTGTATTTTGCGGCACTGGATTTACAGTGGCACAGCCTGAAATCATACAAAGCTTTCTATTCTCAACCCTAAACATGCCCCACTAACAGTGTTAATTTTCCATGTATCTACCAAAATGAAACTGTAAACCATGATCGCATCGGGGAGTAACCAAGCCCTTGATGAGTTTGGTGTTGTCAAGATCTGGTTAACCTCGGCAGCGTGTCCAAGGTGAGACAAGCATGTAAATATGGAATGAGCTACATGACAGGAGATTACATGTGCTTAAGCCACAGCTGACCACAGGCAATTTGTGTTCCACAGAGGCAAGCCACAATAAGGAAGAGGAGCGGAACAATACAGGCCCAGGGAAGAGCAGTGCATTCCTGAAGAGTTCTGAAGTGTGGCATAACAGTTTTGAACTTTGCCAGGAGCCACTCACTATAGTGAGCCTCTCAGAGCCAGTTTTAGAATGAATCCCATATCCTGCCTGTAACCAACACCTGGGCAAGCAATTCTGTCTCTCATATACATCTAAGTTCAGAGTGAAAAAAAAAAATTCTTAGAAGTATTTAAGCTAAAATATAAATCCTGCTTCATACTTTAAACATATAATGACTTTCTGAAAGGCTTGGTTTTGTGTTCAGAGGAAGACTTCCTGCCACTTTAATATTTTTTACTAGACACAGGAAATTTGAGTTCCAAAGGTGACATTTTCAGAACACTTTGAACATACGGAAAACAAGGCTATAATGGAACTTCTCTGGGGCTTAATCATACCTAGTAGTTCTATGAATACTCTAGAGTATGCACTCAGGTTAATAAGGTAAGATTATTTTTGTTAATTGGCTTAACTGATTAATGAAGTAAAATATTTTGCAGCCTAACGTACTACTGCGAGCAAGTGGCAAAGCAGGACACCATGGAGCTCTTGAGTAGGGGAAGTAGAGAAAGTCAGAAGGTGTGACTGCCAGCAGCAAGGAGGTCAGTCTAGGCCAAGAGCAGATCCATTTGACTATGGAGGATGAGGGAGCAAGCCTTGTCACAAGAATGGTATGATTGAAAAGGCAAACCAAATCAAACCAAGTTTTACCTCTTTCATTATTCTCCTAGCCCTCAATACTACCAGTTTTATCATAACACCTTCCTGTCTTCCTTCTGCTTCTTGCTGAGGCAAAGAAAGGAAAATATGTTTGGAAGTATGAGGAGCTGAATCAGCACAAAGGTGTGTAAAGGGCATGAAGAAAGGTCTATTAGACTTTACAAATGTGTGAAGGAAAGTAGTACATGAGCCTCTCCAATGACGCAAAATTAACTTACAGCCCATAAGTAGAAATACTATCAATATTTCAGTATGTAATGTATTTTGCATAACAGCATCATACTCTCTGTATAGAAATATATTAGAGGAAAAAAAAGCAGGCAGTGTTTTTTTCCATTAGAATGTTATTTGGTGTTTTCTTCTTGACCAGTGAGAGGAGTGTCTTTTTTCCTTTACAGTTTTACTTTCCCTTGTTGAACCACATACTCCTTGTTTTCTCCGAAATTTTGACAGATCAAGTTCTCTGGAAAAAATGGGTTTCTTTGTTTCTGGAATGCATTGTGCCTATAACTCTCATGGCCTAAATTCAGGCGTAGGATTTGTTTAAATGTCTTTTTTCATTGCTACTCTCTTTTCAAGACTGAGCTATGATAGTGGAATGGAAAATATTAGAAATAGGTCTCCTCCAGCCCCAGCAAAGCTGCAGCTTGTCCCAAAACCTCTCCTTGAAGGCAAAATAAAGATTAAACCCAGACCACACCAAGAGAAACCAGCACCATCCTTAATCCAGCAGTGCCCACACAGAGAGGTCTGTCCTACCTCAGTTGCAGTTCAGACCAGGGTAATGCCAACCCCATCCTCAGCAGCTTCCCTAGGACAGGCTACTGTCCCTATGCCATGGACCACAGTGGTGCCCACTCTCTTTTAGCGTGGGGGAGTCAGTGCAAGCAGTGGAAAAGGTCCTAGTGTGCAGCTACATTGCTATACTGCCTCCTCTCACCCCACACCTACCATCCCACCCAGGCAGGCAGGAGTGACACAGCTGGAGGGGAGGCAACTACAGATCAGCAAGATGGGGAGGACATGACACTCTTGGGCTCCTTTCCTTGCCCTACCAGGAGCACTTGCTCAGCATTTCTTTTTTCTTTTTTCTTTTTTCTTTTTTCTTTTTTCTTTTTTCTTTTTTCTTTTTTCTTTTTTTCTTTTTTCTTTTTTCTTTTTTCTTTTTTCTTTTTTCTTTTTTCTTTTTTCTTTTTTTAATGTTTGTTTTAATTTTATTGTACGTCCTACAATTTAGGAGGGAGCTGCAGCCAAAAATCATATTGCCAAGCCAAGGGGATTGGCACACTCTTCTTGGAGTCTGCAGCAAGAGCAGAGGCTTTAAATAGACTGAGTTCTGGCTACACGCTGCTCCTGGAGGGCTGGCAGTCTCACCCCAGTGAGCAAAGATGCCAGCTGAGGGTGCAGGATGAGCTGCACCTTTCTGTCTCTCTGCCTGTGAGGTGTGTTACCCAGGTCTGTGTTCAGCCCCTCACCACCCCTAGCTCCCTGCTTACCCCAGGGCAGACGGCAGGGCTGCAAAGGCTGGCAGTGCAATCTATCCCCTGGAAATAACTCTGCATTTACTAGAAATCTGTCATCAGTAAAGCTGCGGTGGTCTGGTGGCAGCACATGTGCGTGGTGGGGAAGCCTCCGCTCCAAGTGTTACACGTGTGAAATGCCAAATGTGGTGAGAGCTAGCCCAGTGAGGAGGTGTTGGGGTGGCTTCACAACCCTGCTGCCACAAAAGCTGTGCTGTGTTCTTGTTTCGTTAGACATTGACCACTGGTGATTTTTTTCTAGATAAAGCAGATACACAATTTCTATTTCATCATCTTTTCCCTGAACCAAAAGTAATGCCTGTGAACAAACCTCACGACTGCTAATTAAACAAAAACCTCAAAACCTGGCAAGCCCGGCCAACTCTTCCCCGTGGATGACAGTGCCATGGGGGCAGGGTGGCGAGCTCCGTTTCGTAGCAGTGCATGATAAAGCTGCCTCCTGCCCCTCTCGAAGACGTAGGAGGACCCGGGGAAACAGCTTCTCTAAAGTCCAGTGTTCTTCGGTGTTCGAAGTATCTGTTTTTGCCTTGCGTTTGTTTTGCAAAGAAAGCACGAACTCCTGCAAGGCTGCAGTGCTGAAGGCTGAAGCGCCTGCTTGCTCCTTTGAGTCGTCTCCTGCCTCTCAGCCCTCATTTCCTCAACACCCCGTATTTCTGTTTCACAACAGCTGCCGATGACTTTACCCTTCCGGGGGGAGAGGCCCCCTGCGCCCTCCCCTGGCTGCCTCCCTCCGGGGGACGCTGGGGCCGGGCCGCCCGTCCTGGGGAGCCTCAGGGGGAGGCGGGCAGCCGCTCCGGGCAGCATCTTTCAGCACTGTTTTGTGGCCTCTCACTGCTTCCACTTCACACTCTCGCTGCGGGGCAGCTTGGCATGTCCTTTCTTGAGCTTTCAAAGGCTGCCTGCGCAACGAAAGTCACTTTCTCCGCTTGCTAGTTTCATTCCCTAACTTCGGACCTTCTTCCTCCTCACAACCTCAATCTCCCGAACAAACGAACTCCAAAACTCGGTCTCTCCCGGTTTCACCCGGTATATGCACATTTCCTTGACTCTTTCTGCCGTTGTTATTCTGAACGGCTATTGCTACCTCATGAGATAGAGCAACATTTTCAGTCCAATAGAATTTTCTTACTTAGTGATAAAGAAGACAGGAGTTAACGTGAATAAATACGTAGGATACAGCGGACATACGTTGGTCATTTCCTCTCTGACATCCCAGTATTGCTTGTGCGGAGGACGGCTGCACCGCTTACGCGTGTTCCAAAGATAGGATACTCTTTCTAAGAGTGTATCGTCTCTGACGACACAGAGCAGGTAGGGTCGCAGGTAGGGTCGCAGGTAGGGTCACAGTTACCCCTCCTTTAAAGATTTAACTGTTTCTTTTTCTCTCTCTCGCCGAGGGATACACAAAACAAGGAGAGAACAAGGACATTTTCAGACTCTCCCATCTTCATTAGATGGGAAAAAAATAGACACCCTAAATCAGAAAACCTTAAACAACCAAAAAAAAATACCCTTCTCTATCAGCTTCAGCACCATTAGCAAAGTTTCCGCTCACAATAGCAGCTGCAAAATTGGCTGATGGATTGACTGATACTTGTGGCTAAAATTCACGTATTTAAAGCTGAAACAATGAAAGCGCCGATCCTTCTACCGCTACCGCCCCACTCCCGAAAAAATCCCACCCAAACAAACAGCGAACGGGCTCTGTCCGCCGCCGTGAAGCCCGAATTTAGGCACACCATCGGCAGCAGCGTAGAGGTGCTTGGCTTTTGTCTCCGTACGCTTCCTTCCTGTCCTTCCAAACTTTTGGACGCTCTCTCCGAGCTGTATTTATAGACCTGGAGCCTACGGCTGTATTTTTCCTTATGCCTCCTTTGGCTTGGGCTTTAGTCACTGGCGGGGAAAATAAACAAGGAGGCAGGCAGGCGGGCGGGCAGACAAGCGGGAGGACAGAAGAGGGAAAAGCTGAAAGTCCCGCAGTCCGAACTCGAAGGGAGGCTAGGGCAGGCGCCGGAGGTGCGGGACTCCCTTGCTCCCAGTGGGCGAGAGAGAGGTAACAGTGAAAGTCGGGCCCCGGCTCCCAGGGTGAGGAAAAGAAAGCCTCTTGCCCCCCGGAAAGGGAGAGGCTGCGACTGCCACCCCATCCCGATGCGGGGACCTCAGAGGAGCCGAATCCAGAAGAGATTGTGTTTGTGTCCGGGGGAGGGGAGTGAGAGGTGGGGGTAGGANCCCGGGGAGGCGCAGCCCTGGGCGGCGACGGGCGCTGTGCGGAGCTGCTGGGGAAGCGACGCCGCTCCGCTGGGCTGCCCCCGGCTCTTCTAGAACCATGTCTCTGAAGTGCTTTGAACATTCAAATCCAACAACAAACCCCAAGCCCCTCACGAGAACAGGGAAGTAATAGCTGTCTGGAAGCACGCTTACTGGAAAAGAGGAAAGCTTTCCCTGTTTACAGAAAAAGTGAATGGGGGATTAAAAACGCGGGTGTTTGGGGTTTTGATGGTGTCGTTTTTATTTTAGTTTCTTCTACGGTCTGCAAGTAAAGAAGGTCTCTTTTGCCACAGGGTGGATGCTGAAAATCTCTAACCAAATATCTCAGTAACGTGGATGGTCTAATTATCCTGTTGTTAAGCATTTCCTTATTGACGTGCCCCACACTTAGCGTCTAACCTCCGAAATGCATGTTAAAGCAGCTTCTCAGTTGCTGACATGTTTAGAGAGCCTGTCCTGCAGGTAAGTAAAACATGAGGCTGTGGAAGGAGCTTGCTTTCGGGCTGAAAATGAGAACTTCACGTTTGGCTTCGAGGGGCAGAAAGGCTTTGGCTGAGCATTACACTTGGCTGAGCATTTTGACATTACCATGACCTAGTTCAAACACCGTGTTCTGATGTGCGATGAGGAAGGTACAAAATTATTAAATGTCCCAACAGCCTGTCATATCCCGTTCAGAGCCCGACTCTGGACTCTGGGGTTTTTGGGTTGTTAGGGGGTTTTGTTGTTTGTTTTGGTTTTGGTTTTGGTTTGGTTTGTTGGGTTTTGTTTTTGGTTTTTTTTTTTTTTTTAAGCACTGACACTTCAGAACTTTCACCCTTCACCTCTCCGGGTAGATTTTTCTGTTTGATTACATTAATAATCTGATTTCTATTTGCCCTTCCAAATGTGAAAATCAACCCCCTTGCAACACGGGGAGGGGTTGTTATTTTTAGCTGTTCGCTGGAACAAAATGTTCCAACATTCTCTGCTTCGAATCTCACTGCGGTTTGACTACTCTTTGATATATAAGACTGTTGGTATCTTGTCAAAGTACCTGTTATAGGAAATGGCTTCCTTAGCTTGGCAAGTCACTCTGAACTAAGCAGACAGCAGCATTTGCCTAACTAAAGAAACGTTTATAGTATTGCAGGGAAATACCTCAAATATTAAACATTAAAAATTGAAATATTAAAACCCATTAAAAATTATAAATCTACTGTAGGTTCTACCTTCATGATGTTACTAATGGTGTGCCCAGGTATCAAAATAAGTAATAAGTGAATAAAAATATCTTCTTGTCTCCTCGACAGGTATATTTTGTCAGCTCTTGCTGAACAGTTTCAGGAAGTTCCATATGCACTTCATAAAGAGCACTAAAAATGCGAGTCTGATTCAGATATCACTGAAACAGCCCTGTTTCCCCCCTTTCCCCTCCTTACTCCTCCCTTCCCAGTTGCAGTTCTGCCGCCACTGTTGCGGTAACAGAATACTGTAAAGTGCGTCTAAATGTTCTTCAGCCCTGCCCCCTTCCCTCTCGCGTCCGCCGAGGAGTTCCAGATGACATTACTTCTGTGCCCGTTTTAAAAACTCGTCTCCGTATTTAGCTACAAACCATGCAACTTAAACGCAAATAGTGTCATAAAGGGGTATAACAAAGCAGAAGAGAAGGGAAGGGCAAAGGAGATGTGCACTTCTATCAAGTGACGCTTCCTAAAGAGAGAACTACACTGATCAGACTTAAAACCTAGTATCCTTGAGTTAATAATGCTGTATGCATTTGTATGCATTCGAAACTACAGTCTGAGATGTAGGAGTTATTACAGGAGTTTTGAACTTCATGGCTGCAGACTTAAAAAGTTCTTATATCAGTTGCGTCTGGACACCCTCATGCATTAGCAAAGCCACTGCATTGCATCAAGTGGCTATTGCGATCTTCTTTACAGGATTTTCTGTACCGCCAGAGTATCGCCTGGTAGGATACCCTCCTTGGCCAGGGGCCAGTGGTTGAACGAAGTCAAGTGAATAAAAGAAGTGCAAAGTAGTCTTCTTAGCAAAACGAGGGCGAAATGCGTCTGCAGGGAGCATCTAGAAAAGATGAAACTCCCAGTTTTGTAGCTCCAAATCATTACATTCTCGGCAACAGAACACCATCATTATTCACTGGGGAAAGAGGCAAAATCCTGCTCATATAGTGATTATTGTTATGACAAGGACCAATAACGGCTTTGTTATAAAAATAGTGTTTGTTATGAAGGAATTGGTTGAGCAGCCATCCAGATAAACATTCCCGGTGCCTAACAAACCTACTGTCTTCGTGATGTTTTGTGTACTGCTAACCGCCTGTCCTTTTCAACCGTTGTGGGTTTTGTTTTGTTTTGGGTTTTTTTGTTGTTTTTTTTTTTCCTTGTAATTATGTACATTGTTTCCCACTTACCCTAATTTCAGCACTAAGGCTCCGAAATTGCATGGAGAAGTAAAAGAAAGGTTATTTTTTTCCTGCTTGTGCATACAGATAAATTCGATACCTATTATTGCTGTGCAGTAACATCTTCGCGTGATTCTGTAGAGCCCACTCAGAGCCTCTGATTCCTCTCTATTTTTTAATTCATCGTAGTGGCTTTTTGATGATTTTTTTGAAGAACAGTGATCAATTCTTTTTTACAGTGCAACACTGACGTTGTTTTAGAAGTTAGGCGCCTTTTATTTGTATCTATATTTATTTTGCAGTTACAACAGCCCATGGGACCGGTGTATTTAAAACAAGAGGACGGGCAGACGCCCAGGGAGCCGCGGAGAGCACGGATAGTTCAGGGGCAGCGGGGGTCCCGCCGCGGCAGGGCCCGAGCAGTAGCTGCAGCTCCGGCACAGACCGCGGGCTGCAGTCTGCAGCCAGGGCAGCGCCGATGCGGGCACCCGGCAGCACAGCGTTCCTCGCAGAGGCCGCCGCACAGGAACATAAATTCCCCATTACGAGGCTAAACACAAAGCAAGGAGCCCACAAACACAATTTGCGGGTGATGACTAGCGGGAGAAGGTGCGTCCCCTGTTCACTACGGGAGCCTTCGTGAAGCTTGATTTCAAAGCCGCGTCGTACTCGCTGCCCGTGACACGGGTGCAGGCGGCCCGATTTGGCCACGGCACCTCCTCGCCATCGCCCTCCGCGGGCCGCCGCGACCACCTTTTGAGGCACGCACAACCCTCTCCTCCGGGACATGAGGGAATCCTCCCCAGACCTTACAGACCACTTCCCGCCGACTCAGGCCGGCGGGATTCCTGCGGTCACCGCCGCCGAGCCGCCCTCGGGCACGGCGGGCGCTTGGCTGTAGCGGGACAGCGGGGCAGCCCTCTCCTCCACCCACGGACCATCTCGAGGCTTTCCCGCATTTACTCCTGCACGCAGGCGGGATCAGACCCCTCTGCCGAAGCCGGCGGGCGAGCTGCAGCATTTCCCGGTGAGGGCAGGCGGCAGACAGCTCCTCCACCGGGGAGGGAGCGCCGNGCCTCCCTCGCCGCCAGGCAGGCCGGGGGCCCCCAGCCCCCACATGTGCCCCCGGGCCACAACAGTTCCGCAAGGCAGCACCGTGGGTTCTCCCGGTGGCATCCCTCAAACGCTGGCTCGCTGGATACCGGACCGTAAGCCTCATTTTACATAAGGGAAGCAATGGAAAAATTACTACATTTATAAGCTCTGCTTGAAATAATTAAAATCTTGTTCTGCTCTGGTCTCCTGAGTACCGCACAATGACTGTGGACACAAGTGTGTATCGAGGCTCCAGAATTCACCTTAGTTTTTAATTAACTGAGGCATGGTGAGCGCCTAAAACTGTTTACTGGATATCACTGCATGCTGCTTCTTCATTAAACTGAAAAATAACGTTCTATGGAATAATTTTGGCAGGTTTTCCAGACAGTTTGATGCCTGCAGAGATCTTTATGCAGAGCTTTTCCACATTGCTGTCAGTTTCCTGCAGTCTAAGCTTTGTACCATGTGCTCCAGGATGCCATCTCATCATGGGCAGATATCATTGTTTGCTGGGGACCTACACTCCCCTCCCTTTCCCCGACTTCTTAATCAGCTCAAATCTAACATCAATTGCCTCCTTATAGGTCATAGCCCTTACTGACTTGGTCCTATCATCAGATCTTCAAAGTCAGCCAGGTGGCCGGTGTTGTCCTGTTTCTGGAAGCAGAGGTGTTTCACCAGGATGGCATTGCCTCCACAAGAGGCAGTGTGCTGCACCTGACCCCTGTCTTGCTTCAGGCGGATAAGCTTGGCAAAGTTGTGCAACCCACCAAAATGGAACGCATCAACTCCTGCCATGGCTATGAAATGAAATGCAGTTCTCCCCTTACTATAGAATGTTACTAGTGGAAATTTAGACTGAAATCTAAGCAAATTCTTTGGCTGATATATATGTGACCAAAGTAAAGATACATCTTCAAGAGTAAGAAGAAATGGGACCTAACGGGAAAGGGTGAAGTACCTAGGTTTCTTCTTGACAGTTGAGGAACGCCATGGCCTGTCACAGCTTTAATGGCAATGGGGAGAAGAAAGGGAGATGATTTTTTTTTTTCCTTGATATTTGAATATGTCCATCCCTAATGCTTCCAGACAGAGTAGCTATCTGGGAATTGTCCTGCACCTCTGGGAACTGAGGCACATATGGCCTATTTAGAGATGACAGGTGGGGCAAGGATCACTCTTCTGATGCCTGCTGTTAGAGGAGCCAAATTAGATTTTGGTGTAATTTATCAGAGCTGGAGACCACCCCATGTTACTGTAGTTATCCTAGTGATACTTACAGTCACAGTATGCCATACTTATCTAATTGCCTTCCCTTTGTGGTCCACAAAGGGAAAGAAATGAATAATGGTGTTTCTAGTCCACCAGTAACTGCTGAATACTTAAAAGCCAATACCAAGTGTGAAGACCTCTCTCACAGGGACTTCAGCAAGTCCAGTCACTGCATAGGCTGTCATGTCTCTGCACATAAAATTTCCTCAGACCAGAGCGTAGCAGCAGAGATGGACATGAGAGAAGGAAGGTTCTGAAAGGGTTACTCAAGGCTTAGTCCAATGCATAAGGCTCCACCTCGTCTGTTAATGGGGGATGTTCAGCACATATTTCTGGGCTTAACTCACAGTATCTTAACATTACCCCTGGGATGAAATATACCCTCTTTTATGAGCTCAGGAGTGGTAAAATAAGAACTTTGGTGAAGTATGCAGAGGTCATCCTAATTCATAAATATGAAATGAGTTCCCTCTAAAAATGATTTGCCATGTTTCGTTACCATATTTTTGGATTGCCATTATTTTCTATACTTAATCTTTTATAGGGTTTTATGTTTGTTTTTCTTTTTAATGGGAGGTTTCAAGGGAATTTTATATTCCTTCCTGCCCTGGTCAAGACTCTAGTATGCAAAGTCAGGTTTGTTTTCATTTTTTTTGTTTTGTGATTCACCTTTCTGAAGGTTTTTTGATTCTAAGGCAAAGGAACCTCTCCTATGAGGTTAAGGCAGGGATCAATGGAATGGAAAAGAGAAATGTATTTCTTTTTTACACTTATGCCACTCCTTGTGAAGCTTATTTAGAGCAAATCGCATAGCAACTCTGAAAAGCATACTGACACTATATGTCTGGTCTGAGGGGTTTTTTTTTGGTTGTTGTTTTTTTGTTTGTTTTGTTGTTGGTTTTTTTGTTGTTGTTGTTGGTTGGTTTTTTTGTTTTTTTTTTTTTTTTTTTTTTTTTGTATTTCTTCAGATCCTCTTCACATCCACACCTACGGACACTAAGTTATGAGTAAGACAATGTGGTGATGTAGTCTCCCTAGAATGACAGAACAGTTTGAGTTGGAAGGGATCTTTTAAATGTTCACTAGTCCACCCCTCTTCAATAAGGAGGACCATCTTCAACTAGACCTTCAAGACTGCTTATCTCTGAATACTACACCACATTCACTACCTCACTCTGCACCCACAGAAGACCACACTACAAGGCTACCTACATTCTTTCTCAAGTGGCCTGACCTGTCTCTGCTTTTATTCAACAAATAAATGAATCCATCATGCCTGAAAGGGAGAGCTGCAGAATTCATGGGGGACTTCATGTGATCACCCCCACCATGGCTTCATAAAAATGACACTAATTGGTCTGCAAGTAAAGTTTAAGAGCAAGGAGCTTCAGCAAGTCCTGTTGTTGATGCACTGAATCCGTGTTTGCCAGAGGTTTTCTTGTTAATCCTCTGAACAAAGAAGGTAGCTTTGTTGTTTAAAAGTTGCCTGTATCATTCCTGAAAAGGCAGCCAGAATTAGGGGTAACTGGTATTTTATTTCTGAGGCAAACTCTGCTGAACAGCTGATACTGAGCAGGAGGGAATTGTTGAAACATCTGTCTTTGTGGCAGAATTGGAAGGTTCTGAGATGATTTCCCATAACTGCATATATAAAGAAGAACAAACTGACTGATTTTAGGGAAAGTATGATTTAAACAAAACAAAAGAAAAAAGTTTGACTTCTTTAACTCTGCAATATTTTTCACCAGAAAACAGCACCTATACTCCCAGGCATTTCTTTGTAATTTCATTGCATCTGTTAGGAGTGTAAGTATTAAGACTGCTACTCTCCTTTTTCTCAGTAAAAAAAGAAATAAAAATTGATGTGTTTCCCTTCTTTTCATTAAGGGAAGGAAGTGAGAAGCGAATATAGACTAAAGATATATTCATAGCAGTTTGGTGTCATTTCGCACAATTCCAGAAGTGTATGTAAAATGGAAAGTACGGGCCAATAAAAGTAATTTTCTGAGTCCTATTAGCTGCCAAATGGAATCACAATATACAGTTAGCTGGGAATCTGCAAGATTTCACACCTAATTCTACTGGACTTAAATTTTAATTTGCCATCAGAACAAAACCTCTAATTGCAAGCAGAAGCAGCTTATTACATCTTTTATGTGACTCTGACTCACATATCGACCAAACTGTAAGGAAATAATTTTCCTTTGCATAGAGATGATGATCCCACTTGGATGTTCTGTACCTAAGAATTCCTCACAATTTACTAATAAGAAACAGAAAATGAGAGGAAATTATCTTCATCTGTTTGTCTCACCCATAAAGCCCAAAATAGACAACAGTTAGAGCAATTGCATACCCTTGCACCTTCTCCAGTTAACTCCTATTGCACAGTCCTTAACTAGCAAGCTGTTAAAGAAAAGAAATGTGGGGAGAGGAACTTTTATATCTCAGTGAAAGATTGTGGTAAATGCAGGGGGAAAACAGAAAAGGAGTAGAGTTAGGAGTTAGAAGGGTAAAAGGAAAAATGGGGGAAAGGGCGCCTACTGTGACTTCTCTCTCCAGACATTCATGATCAAAGCCCACCACTGCCATTAGGCAATCAATCTGCAGTTGCATACATAAAACTTTGGCAATGTGTAGTCTCCACTGCTTTCAACAGAGGCTTTAGACATCTGAAACTG
Source organism: Cisticola juncidis (assembly GCA_013400215.1). NCBI lineage: Eukaryota > Metazoa > Chordata > Aves > Passeriformes > Cisticolidae > Cisticola > Cisticola juncidis. The sequence continues at coordinate 511,882 of VXBR01006649.1, forward strand.
GGCACTCTCCCAAAATTTAGATCCAGTTGCACTGTACATTCCAGAAAAGGCAGCATCAAATCAGAGGCCCTCTTTTACCCATGCTATTTTCAAGCTGAAGTGTATAAAAAGTTGTGCTCCAACCTCTCAATTTAACCTCTTGGGTTGGCTATGTTTGTGTCTTCCAACTTCATAAAACAGCACACACCGATAAGCAGGCGATTGCTGGCTGAATGCACTGACATTTTAGGAGAGAATACTAATAGTGTGTGCCTTTCTTTCCTGACTAATTATTTCTGGGATCATTGAGTTGCCTACTGACTTCTTAATTTTGCAAACAGAAATCTACTTTGGCATCATATCTTGTAGGTGTAATGCACATTGTTTCTTCAGGTGAGTAATTCTGAATCTCCTGTTTGTTTTGCCTTTCAGCTTTTAAACCTTTCTGTCTTTTGTGACTGGGCATTCTCCTGCACTTCATTCAAAACCAGTACTAGCAGCCAGCCAAAGTTTTAGCAGCTTCCTATTCTTACTCACAGCCACAGCTAGAGGTTTCTCAAACAGCTGCACTGGATTTCTTGCAGAAAGATATGCTCAAAGGAATTCTGCAGTCACAGAGTACAGAATGCAGCCTCAGTTACTTAATCCTAGTCCATTTACCTATATCTCTAGATGCTTCTGCTTTCTTCTGATAAAACACATCTTCAGAAATAACTTAATCTCCATGTGTATGAAGAATACAGAGGCTGCCCTACATTTACCAGATTTTACAATTACAGAGTGTTCGATTTCTTAATACTCTATCTATCTATCTATTGATCATCTATCTTTCATTCAATTATCAGAAAAGAAGTGCTGTAGCTGTAAATATATGTGGGACATTTGCTGAACTCTTCCACATCCAAAAATATACCCAGTGGAATGTGCAGCCTTCAGTGAAGTTCTGCAGAAGAGATCCTTCCACAAGAAAAAGTCAGAGACCAAACACCACTTAATAGGATACACATAGAAGTGTGGTGAGATCCAGAGCATGCCCATGAAATCATCTGTTTATTTATGATAAGAAACTCACTTCCTCTTGGATAACCTCAGGATTGCTTTTGTTAAACCCTTGGCAGCTTAAAAGTCATCTCGCTTTCCAGCATCTGAGCCTTCTTCCTTTCTCTTTGCTTCTCTCTCCCCCATACAAGGGCCCCCTCTCTTCACTCAGCTCCCACTCTCCCTCTCAAATGACATTCTTTCTGTACTTGTCTGCACAAACAGCACAAGGCCCAGGCTGTGCTTCTTAAAGCCAGGAATAATGCCTTAGTCTTTTGCAGTGATTGATGCAATATCCATGGAGAATACTGTGCCATGGTCAGAGAGGTTCACAAAGCCATGCACCATTAAGATACCTGCTGATCTGCTTTTTATTTTCACTGTAACTTAAACAGAAAAATGTGGTGTATGTTCCACTGCTATATGGTCTTTTTTGTTGCTGTCGTGAAGCTGTAGCTCAAGATTTCAAGTCAGATCCAGACAAGGAATCAGACACACAGAGATATATGTTACATAAAGGTAACATATATCTGTATGTGTGTGGTTTAATTTTTAATACAACTAAACGACTAAACAACATTTAACATTTAAAACAACTAAAACTGGAATAAAATATTTTGTTTGAACAGGTCTACAAGGCAAGTCTTTAGTTCAAGCAGTGCAGCCTAGTCTTACCCAACACACAAAAAACCTTACTTTGATTAGTATATCTAGGGAGCTGCAAGCAGCTCACATTTCTGTTCCTTTCCTAAGCCTTTGGACTGACATTACACAAGTACCTTCCATGTGTATCCAGGGACTAGAATATAGCCCAGGACATTGATGCTTGCCCAGCTTGGGTGAACAGAGATATTGTAATTCATGTAATGCCTGAGCCTGCACCTGAGGCATGCAGACATGTATTACAAATTCTAAAGGGTTAAGAGTTTTCAGTTTTATTGTGATCTTAGTACCTAAGTAGCTGAGTTTTATCCTTTAACATTACAGGGGATGTTCCCATTTCCATCAAGTCAACAGCAGATTTCTCATTACCTTCAGCATTAAATGGGAATAAGATATGGAAGAAATTGGAGAGTTTTAAATCCATGTACTGAAACCTTGATCTACACATACTGAGATTGTGGCAGTTCAGAAGAGTCTTCACTGATAAGTCCTTAAAGAATTAACCTCCAGCTTTTCTCTGGTTATGATTCTGTGTAAGGAAAGCTTAACCTTTAGGACACTGACATTTTACCAGATTACTGAAGAGCTGGATTTCAGTCAGAAGTCTCCTGGGTGAGCTGGAGTTTTGAAGGTAATAAGATAAATGCAATATTAATTTATATAGAGAATTTAAAAAATCGGTTAATTTATAGTTTCTAATTGTATACTATATGTTATTATTCTGTATGTCTAAGTCTCATGAGTAAAACCAGAACTGAAATGACTCTGTAAAGCTCACAAAGGATTTCCAAGTTTCAACAAAATGTTGCCATCTACTGTTAGTACAATAATAATGATAATACTAAATAAAACTTAAATGGGTGAAACTAGCACTGTAATTGTGGAAGAACTTTGTGGTTATTTGTGTCCTGTTCTGCTGATGCACAAGGGACTTTTCTTTGAATCCACAGGCAATAATAAGTTCGTAAATCCTTCTGTATGTCAGAAGGAGAATAGAGTTCATTGTTTGCAAGATCTCATTATGATTACTTTTCAGCTCTAAAAATGCTATAATAGTTTCCAGAACTAGCATTTATGGTATTCAGTATGTTGAGAGAAAATAGGCTTAATTGAAAAGCTTGTTCTAAATGTTCCTCATCTATGCTTTTGTTGGGTTTTTTTGGACCAAGCACTCAGAAAAGTGTTAGTGCCTTGCATAGCAGATTGCTAAATATTTTACTTCTCCTACTAAAAGTTAAAAGTGCACACACACACACATACATGCATGCACTCTTTACTGAAAATGCATAAGGAATACATGAAGATCAGGCAGGAATATCTTACCTAAGGACATAAAGACCAATCTGTTACACACTGCTTCTCTTCTGAGCTGACAATAGCTAAACTACTGTCAGTCTTTTACTTTATATACAGCAAAACCACTTAAAGCTTGGTTAAAAGTCTCAAAGAAGAAAATATCTCTGGAGCACCAAAAGTGAATGCAATGTGCTTTTTTTCTCATATATGATGCTGGAGCAGAAGGAATATTTTAAAAACAGTTACAGGATCTCTGAATTCCTGCTGTGTCAACCTTAACTGGCATACTAAACTTATTTTCTCATGTCCCATATTTGCTCATTAAAAAGAACCCGCCAAATTTTCTATGTCATATATTGATGGAATGGTGACACTATATATTGATGAAACACAAAATCTATTCCACTAACAGAGCCTGATATGTTTCAAATAGAACTTCATATAACTTCAAAAAAACCTGTGCTCCTATTACATTCTCAAAGAAACAACCTCAGCTGCCTGTCATAGGTATGAGATGTGAAAAGATAAGAGACTGTCCGTACTATTTAGAACAGAAGGAATGCAAATACAGAAAGAGCAAAACTCATGGCTGGTATCATGCAGTGCTACTTGCACCCAAAGCTGTGAATTTAAAGTATTTTTCAGTAAGGTTGATGTGCCTTGGTGTTGCTGTTGATGGAATATTGATGTAGAATGACACTTGATAAGCTGGATAACATAGACATAAAATGGAGGCAATATTAGTCATGTTTATTGTTTCAAAGTATGCTTATTCAAGGTACAGGAAAGTGAACTTTTGTGATGTAAGTTCTGATCCAGCAGACAAGTGCAGTTGTGTGAGATGTAGTCTAGGATGGATTCAGAAACACAAAGCAGTGGACCTGGCCCCTGGAACTCTGTTCTGGATAGCTTTTTCACTGTTGTGTGTTAGCCAAAAGCAGTTTCAGAAATAGTCTCTTTGTTAAGAGGTTATGCAAAACAGGCCAAAGCTCCAAGAACGTTTTGTGAAACAAAAAGGATAGAATTAGAAAAACCCATACTCAGCAGGAGTTGATATGATCAAGGAACATGAAGAGTAGCAATAAGGGATTCTATAGAAAAGTCTGACACTCCCAGTGACATCTTTGCCTTGAGTTTTTACCAGTTTGTTTATCTTCAGGTCTCCTAAGCATATTATCAAGGCCTTGGGAAGTGAAACATTGCCCAGGGTAGGGGAGGGTGGAGTTCAGGACTACTTAAGCAGGCTGGACACAAACAACCCCATGGGACCAGATGGAATGCCTCTCAGGATGTTGTGGGAGCTGGCTGATGCCCCTGTGACATAATCTATATAATCTTGAAATTGTCATGACGTTTCATTGAGAGGTTTCTGATTACTTGAGAGGGGTAAATAATGTATAGCCATGCTCAAAAGTGTTGAGGAAGTGGGTCTAAGAATATCAGGCTGCTCAGCCTCACCCTAGGTCCATGGTAAGATTACAAAGCAAGTCTGCTGGGAAACCATGTCCAGGTGACTGAAGGAGAGTAAAGTGATTTGGAGTATGGACAATGTCCTTAGCAAGGATAAATCACACCAGGCCAGTTGGATTGCCCTCTGTATCATCCCATGTAGACAAGAGGTGAGAAGTGGATCGTGTGTTCCTCATCTCAGTGAGGCCTTCCAAGCAATCTCCTGTAGTATATTTACAGATGGATTGGTGAGATATAGCTATTACAAACTATACAGCAGGTGGAAAAGTTTCTGGATGGCCAGGCTCATAAAGTAATGATCAGCATTATGAAAACTGCTGTCAGGTACTTGTGACATTGTGTAGGAATCTGTCAGGGACTAAGAAGTGCTTAAAGTAACATTTTGCTTGCAGATTTTGTAATTATGAATCTTTTGATTCTGAATAAGAAGCAATATTTTCTAACTTTCAGACTCTTTAAGAAACTGAATTTAATATGGAACGTGCTGTCTGTCTGTTTTGGAGAAAAGTTAATCTTTTCCAAGAGAGCATTCTAGGCTGAATTGGTCAGTTCCTGGTAAGGACAGAATGTTACAATTGTCTATGAAACTTTGCAGTTTGGAGCAGAAATGTGTCACACTTCTTCTCAGTTCATTCACATCAGTTAGCATATGCTGATTTCAAGGACAGCAATGATCCAAAGGGCAATTATTATTTAAAATTTTGTGATAATTGGTTTTTGTTTTGTACCAAACTTTGAAAAATAAGAGCTTTTTTGCAGAAGGTTGTAAGAATTGCAGTGTCATTGAATGTAATTTTTCTGATTTTCATGTCATCTGGGCTTTTTTCCCTTAAGCAACTATAGGAGACTGAGGATTATATAGTAATTATAACCATATAATTATATATATTATTATGATTAATACACATTATTCAATAAAATGATGATGATATGATCATAGAATCATAGAATGGTCTGGGTTTGAAGGAACTTTAAAGGTCATCTAGTTCCAACTCCCCTGCCATGCTCAGGAACACCTTCCACTAGAATAAGTTGCTCCAAGCATCATCAAACTTGGCCTTCAACAGTTCCAGGAAAGAGGCCTCCAAAACTACTCCAGACAAACTGTTCCTTTTGTCTCACCACCGTCACAGTAAAGAATTTCTTCCTAATATATCTAACACGACTCTATTTTAGTATAAATCCATTAAATTTTGTCATCTTTTGTTAAGAAAAGAACACCCCAAAATGTAGTTGCATGTTTTTTCTTCCCTTTTGAGCAACCCTTCCAAAAAGGGGCCCTCTTGGTGTAATGGTTTTGTACATAATCTCACGATTTCTGAACAGTTCTCAGGATTTTGAAAGAGAAGGCTGAGCAAATTTTCTGCTGTCATGGGGTATACCAAACATGAGAGGTATACCAAACAGCAAATTAAACTCTTCAGGGCTGAAAGAGGCATAATCAAATTTCCTTTACTTTTAAAAATCTTTGGTTTTTTCACAGTAAAGGAGTGACTTTCTACTGACTTACGAAAAACACAGGTTTCAAGAAAGGCTTTTTTGTCCCTTTGGATCCTGTAGTCTTCATCAGTGCTCCAACACTCCCTGTGTTCGCATATTTTCTGTACATGATACTTTTAACAAGGTAGAAGAATAAGAAAATCTGCTTTCCTGAAATGAATGGCAAAGCCCCAATTGATGTCCAGCCCTCTTCCACAGGACCTTGACAGATTCATATTCTTTTCTGCAAATACAGCAGAGGGAGCTTGTTTTACCCAGGAAAAAAACCACCCAATTGAAATAGCAACTTGTTTGAATTTTGGGGAAAGAATACATTGCCCAACCTCATGAAAAAAGTCAAAATTATATTAAACAAGTTATTAAGTTTAAACAGACAAATTGTTTGGAATGGTTTTCACACACAGTTGTGTAATCTAGTAATACAATGCAGAAACCCCAAACCAGAAAAAAACAAAACAAAAAACCAACAAATAAACCCCATGATCTGTGTTTGACTGTATAATATGTTCTTTGTGCTACACTTTCAGTCGAAGTGAAGTCTAAAATCAGGATAAATTCTGTCATTTCCATTAGCATAAAAATGTATTTCATAAGAGGCATGGCAGTAACCTCTCTCTCCTTAAAATCATTATTTGTATAGGGCAAGAGCATCTAAGTAAAACTATGAAATTGTGTTGGTTAATACATAGGAAAGCTTTAAATACTTAAAACCTATTTTCATTGCTCAAACTGTTATTAAGCATTTGAATCTGAGAATTGAATTTGAATCTCCTCACATTTAGGAGATCCTGCTGCTGTTAAAATTATATATCTCTTGTGGTTCACTCTTTTTCGTTTGTTTCATCTAAGATTTGAAAAGCATCTTTCTATCCACCACTTACTTTGTTGGCTTGATTTTACAGATATTAAAAAGTAATGTTGTCTGGTTTTCAGAGATATGTAAAAGAAGGATTTTTAGTTAGATGTTTTGCTGAGGACTGGGTGAGAACAGAGAAGAGAAACTGAGTGTCTGTCTCTGTTTGGTTTGCTCTCCCCACAACATGCCCCAGCAGTGAATGTATGTAGGCTGAGGACATTGATAGTGTGCTGCAAAATGAGGGAAGATAAGGTTATGTTTGATAAACATTTCCCAGTATTGGTTATTACAGAAGAAGTGATTAATTGTCTCTGGCTTACAAGAAGCTTTTCAGGTTGTATCCATTCAAGATAACTCATATAATTATTTTTTTGGTAATTGCTTGATTGCACAAATATCGGGATACTATACCAGTAATTGCTACTAATCATCCTAAACAGGGTTCTTTATTTATGTTTACGAATATATCTGATTTTGAAATTATGTCATATATACATATAATTTATATTGTTAATATCTCAGTATCATAGGCAATGTGCTATCTCTTCTGAGAAACAGAGATTTGATAACATTAAGAAATTGTATTCTCACAGTGCCTTTGAGAGTCAGTTTACAGGTGTGTTCTCGTTTTGGCCAGGAGCTGGAGGTTTATTCTGTACCACCTTATACCATTGCCTAGGCAGGGGGCAAGGCACTCACTGTCTTCTGAGAAGAGGGGTGAAAAGACAGTGCCATTTTCTGCCATTGTTCATTGTCTCTAGGTCTATGGTCTTTGCATTTGGATCATCCCCTTTTCCATACTTTCGTTGTTAATATTGTTGCTGTTACTATTTGTTTTCTTGTCTCAACCCATGATCTTCACCTTTTGTACCTCCAAGTCTCAACTCCGTCCTGACAGAATGACAAGGGTAATGGAGCAGCACCTGATTTGGGAGAGTCTCAGTGGGACACTGAATTGGGAAGTACAATTCCCAAACCACAACAAAGTGAAAAACTAGTCTCTAGATTGAATTGTATGCCTAACTGTGGTCAGCTGATGCAATGGCCAATCTTCCTAGTCCCTTTCATGCTGCTGACAGGTGAGGTATCAGCCACTCTGGCACAACAGAGCTAGGTTAGTATTATCGTTCCTCGTCAACATTCTCCAAAATCAGAAGTGTTTATGTCTCACTCCTAACTAGTCTTTCCTAGCACAAAGGATGTTTAAAGAACATGCATCCTCCCAAGGGGCTGCTTAGAGGAAGAACACAAGGCTGGTTATGCCAGTGGTTGTGACCTGGTCAAAATATCTGGTGAATGCAGTGGTGATAACAGAGGAGAGGTGGCAGCAGGAAACCCAGTTCAATTACAGAAAGAACAGGATGTGAAACTGAAATCAGTTTACAGCCCCAAACTTTATAAAATCTCTTTCCTCATCACATGTTTACAATGATTCTGATGTACATTAAAAAGGGAAAGTAGCGCAAACAGCGCTACTGTTTACAGAGAAAACCTGGTGTCATTTTCCTTTTGGCACTATGTACAACTGTTTTGTTTTTTTTTTCTCAAAAACCTGTATATTAAAAGCAGATTTTCAAGTAAACAAATCAAACTATATAAATGAAAATCTGAATTTTCCAAGTAGACAAAGTGTAGACACAATTTTTAAAATCACTATAAAATAACAATTCTCTGTTTTTTCAGGATCAATTTAATAACACTGAACAGATTTTAATAGTTTTTGATTCAGTTCTGAGGTTCAGTTTATAATATTATCCATTTCCTAAACTGATTTTTAACCTGGTAATATTTTAACATTTTGTTATTTCACAGATATAAATTGACCAATTGTTTGAGTTTTCCTAAAAATAGTTATTCTCTAAAAATGTTCAAACATCTCTCAGACCCTTCAAATCCAGAGTAAGGGGTCATGAATTAGATTTCTGAAGGAAGTCAGAAGCTTGACATTATTGTGCCTGTTCCTTATGAGCTCTTGCCAGCTAGATCTTAATTAACAGACAAATATAAACCACATAATTTTTATACTCTGCAGCTTTGGAGTTGCAAAACCAAACCATAACAAAACATCATGAATTTGAGATCTTAACCACTTCTACCTCCATGTGGAATCTTAAACAAGATAACTGAAGATTTTTTAAGAATATATGTGTGGGGTTTGGTAGAAATTTTTTTGTTTATTCACTTGTTTACATTCAGCAGATACAGTAAAAGTGAAAAAAAAAAAAAGTAATGGAGTGTAATGTCTTTCTAACTTTAGGACTGAAAACACTAAAAAGTTCTGCTACCTCCGGAGTTTCAAGGGCCTCTATTAGAAGTGACTCTCATTCTGTCATCCCCTGTACAAACTTTCCTTACTCCAAATAACATGTTGGAGAAGTAATTTGCATTACAAAATCTGACCATAATAATCTGAACACTTTTGTTTTAATGCTAACTAACTTAATAATTTTTTCAGTCTTCTGTTGTGTTACGAAGAACAGAAAATGCATTTATGTAGGTTTTTTACTGCGGATTGTTGAGCTGGTCATTTAGGTAGCTTTAACCACACTGCACCCAATGTAAGGGCCTCTGAACTAACTGACTGAACTGAACTGAACTAACAAAAGCTGTTCCCAGAAGGAGAAAATGGCTCATTAAATAAAAGGAAACAAAAATTACAGTATCTTTTCATTGCAATCCAAAAAGTCCCACAGAAGCAGAAAAAGTGTTAGCATGTTTATTGTCAGCATCTGACAGTTGCCAATGGGATGAAATCTACAGGGAAATGAATTTGAGTTCTCATGGACACCCTGCTACACTGCTGTTATCCCTTTGACTATTTTACTAGCCTGATGCTTTAGATGGTGCTGTCAGCATTACACATAATGAACTTGTGTTCTATTTATAATATACCATCCACTATGCTTGTGAGGTTATTTTAAAAAGTTTAAGTCTGAAGAAAATATTGAAAACAGATGAGAAAGAAGTTTTTGACAGATGAATAACAGCAAGAATAGTCCTGTCTAGATTATGTACAGGGATTTGAACATGGGATCTGGTCATACCACAGTTACCTTTCTTTGAAAAAAACATTTGTAACAAGAGTGGCAATATATTCCTAGGTAAACTCAGAGAAGAAACCTGAAAGCATCTGTACAGAAGGCAAAGCACCATTTCAAGCAAAATTATACAAAGACTTGATCAATTTGCAAAAAAATTCACACAACTGATCTGCTTATGGACCATCTTATTTCTTGTGTTGTGACATGATTTAACTCTGGAAATCATATCCTACTGGCAGCAGCAGAAAGACAGAAGGAATCTATATGAGTACCTTTGGGGAATGGCAGATTTTTTTTTTTTTTGTTTCCTGAAACAGTAATGAGTGCAGTCTGATAGCTGAAGATAAGTGCTTGGCTGCAGCAGCAAAATTCATAAAGTTGCTCCCCCCACAGGTGCTGTGAGCCAGTGACAGTAGACAAATGTGGCTGCTATTGTAGATCTCTACCTCCAGGACACAAGCAAGACTCCCTGGCAGAGATTGTTATAGCTTCTGATCCACGCTCTTCCATCGTTTGCTAGGAATGGCAATATATTGCTGGAAGAATTATACTGTGCTGCTAATGATTATTCATGTATTAGAGGAATTAAGCAATTAGCCATTAGGATGAAGATTTCAGGAAACTAATGAGGTATTTTGAACTGAAGAAGCACAGGACTTGAGATGCACAAGACTTGAGATGCACAAAAAAAAAAAACCCAAAGCATTCATGTTTGCTGGTTGATGCTAAGGGGGACAATACAGCCTAGACTCAGGTGAAATTACAAGCTGTTTGGCTGTGGAATTGCAACAGAAAGGTCATTTCATGCTTTGTTGCATAAGTGTGTTGATGGAAATCTTCATATTGGAACATATTACATAAACTTGTTTATTTCCAAGAAGAAAACCTCAACCTTATTAAAAAATGTTGTAGGTTTCATATGCACTTTGTTTTATGAAAGCTGAGCTTCCGAGAGTCTAATTCATTTTCAAATAATTTTTCCTTTTATAAACAATCTCTTAATTTAAAAAAATGGTTTTGAAATCCTTCTCTGTTTTGAAAGATGACCAGGTGCCATCCATGATAAGATTCAATTTGGTTACAGGATTGAAGTGATCTGATGGGTATTCCACTTGTAACAGGTGGTCTGAAATTTTTGCTAGTCCTCTGCAAAAGAGAAGTGTGTAAACATTTCCTTGTAGTTGTGCCTCAGGGTTTTCCTTTCCAAGAAAAAGCTGTAAATCAAGTTAAGTGTGACTTCTGTTAAATTTCTTGCAATACTGCCATAGCTATCATAGAATCATTGAGTAGTCTGGGTTCATCCAGCTAGATCATCAAGCTCCAACCCCCCTGCCATAGGCCTTCCACTCGACCAGGTTACTCCAAGTGCTGTCCAACCTGGCCTGGAAAATTTGAGTGGAGCATCCCTAATTTCACTGGGCTACCTGTTCCAGTGCCTCACCACACCTACAGGCTTTTGTAAATGGTCTCTGTCCATCTTTCTTTTAGGCTCCCTTCAGGTATTGGATTGCCACAGTTAGGTCACCCTGAAGCATTCTCTTTTCCATGGTGAACAAACCCAATTCCCTCAGCCTTCCCTCATAGAAGAGCTGCTCTGATAGAAAAGTTTCTTCGGAATAGATCCAGTGCAGTAATGTCTGAACAGCCAAGCAGTCTATATTTGTTTGGTTTCTCTGCACTCTTAACACCTGTAAGTCAGAATTTTGCAAACAGGTCTTTAATGTTTGTTTAAAATGGTGGCCTTGACTGTGGCTATCTATGTGTCTAAATAATTATGAGTACAAAAGGTAGGATTTCAAACCAGAAGTCTCCTAACAACAGTCTGTTCCAGTCTGACATGCGCATTACAGGGGGATATATCACCTCTGAACTGCATTAGAGCTAGAACAGCCTTCAGAAATAGAAAAAGTAAAACTAATATGGGTCATGAATTAAGACAGGCTTTGCCATATGTGTGCCGGACAGACTGAAAGAGCTGGATGTGATTTGTTTTAGCTTTCAGTGTCTACTTTATTCCGTCTGGTTTCTTTTCAGCATTATTTGAGTCACGTGTCTGCACCAGAAGTCCATCTCAACAGAATCATAAGATTTATGTTTTATGGATTTCCTCAGGATTACATAGTATAATTTGCCAGACAGGTTTACTTAAAGGTAATTATTATCCTGTGTATTTTAGACACTATAAAATTCATATCTCAGTAAAAAAAAATCACTATCATTTACATTAAACCAGTACTAACTTAAGATGATAAATTCATTTAAAAAGTGATTTTAAGCTGTGACATGTTTATCACCAAACTCATGATAAAGGTCATGATAAAGGATTTTTTAAAAAACTCTATTGGAAAGGACACTAACACATTTCAAACTCAAATATTTTTTCTGTCCACTATTACAATGCATATATACCCTAAGCATTCTGCAGTCTGCATTAAATTCTCATATAATCTTCTACACATAACAACTCAAACAACTAAAAAATATAACAAGATGTTCAATTTCTACATTTTGCGTCGTTGCAGAGATAATACTGTGTTACAAGCTTTTAGTTTAACCAAGAACTCTTCAGACTAATTTAGTGATGCCTTGTCATTAAGGATGATTGCAATGAAACTTAATTTGTCAAAGAATTTGATCTGGAGTGCATGCCCATTAGGGAAGCTCGCTTACTTTTCTCAGGAGAGTGCACAGGCCTTAGCAGCTGAGTTAGCTCTTGTGCATCCTTAACATAGCCCAGGAAGAAGCCTCTTGCTCTGGGGCCATTTTGCTGGAAGTTGTGTTGCTTTTTAAGTGTGCAATAACCCGCAGCGCATATCCATGGGATACTTTACACTCATATAATGTAACCAGAATAGAAGTTCAGTTTTTAAATTTTTTAATTTTCAGTGAAAATTAAACTGAGTAAGTTGTGATACGCAAGGAAAGACAGGCAGTAACGAAAGGTGAAGATGGATTACAGGGTGAGGAGATTTTACTTGCAGCAACAGCAGAATCTGAACTGTAGCAGAAACATTTCTTGCAATATTGAAAACTGTACTACATATTACATATTACTACATATTTCTCTGCAGATGCCCTATGGTAGAGGTCTGCTTTACCACTGTGAGTTAGAGTGCTTTATGCACCTGAGCAGTCTTGCTATCCCCTAGTAGCTACACACTGAACATAAAAAAGAATACAAGATTTTAGCTTGACTCAACTTGCCTCTGAATTTTGCCTTATTCTAAACCCCCTTTTCAATGATGTTGCTGTTGCCTGCTGTAATGTAAAGCAACCTTACAACCCTTATGGGCACAGCTTAGTTTCCTCTGCATCTACTGGCAAGTTAGGCCCAATCACTTGTACTTGGATAATTTTTAAATGGAAACACTGGAAACACATTGTGCCAGGATTATTTCAAGGAGACTTGCTGGTGTTCAGCACCATTAGGCCAAGATTCTGAATTTCCAAATGAATCAAGGTCTTATATAAACATCAGCAACCACAGTCAACTGAAGAACCTAACGTGCTATCAAACCGAGGAATCCCCAGAGCCACATGCTCTGTATTCAGACATGCTGAGACAGTTTAATGTGACAGGTTTTTTCCTTGATGTCAACAGCAACTACTCGTGTTAAACAGTTACAAACGCACAAGCTGAGTCAAAGGCAGAAGCTTTGATTCATAGCTACTAATGTCGCAAGCATGCTTTTTAGTTTAAAATGTTATAAAAATCACTAATTTATTGGAAGACACACAGTACCACACAATTAATAGATTTGCATTGGATTGTCTGACAATAATATGGTTTATTTTCAACAAAAGAGACATATGGAGGATGGAAGCAACAGAGAGACATTACTGGGCTGCAAGTAGGCCCTAAATATGAAGTGGATAGAAATTTTATCTACATTAGACCATGCACAAGTATTACCGATGTAGAAGTCCTTCATTTCACACAAAGTCTTACTAAGAATTTCAATTAAAGCTATGCATACATGTTTAGGTGCAGAAATGTGTCCTTGTGTCACATTGATAAAATAATTTAGACCTTTGGATCAAATCCAGAATGGCAGATACGGGGACAGAATAAAATCTGATAAATGGAATTAATTTACAGCACAATTGTCAATATTCCTATTAATTTTCTAGCACATACAACCAGGTATGTGGTGCATGTTGTATTTGCACATACAACATTGGGTGAAGATATTGAAAAAAAAGGGAGAAAAGAAAAAGAGTGTGGTCTGCATACAGTGATAAACTGACATCTTTTTATTTATTTGTGGCTGCTAGATAGGCAACTCCTTTTTTTGTAATCACATGGAATTTTCCTGAAACAATTTAAACTGTGTTCATTGACTTTGGCAAAATGAGAAGCTGGAAATTAAGGAACTCTTGGTGACCTATACCTTTAAACATGCATGTGTGTCACTGGGTACCTTTAAGTCCCATGGAAAATACAGCACACGCATGTGCTGGGCAAGATGCATGTTATACAGCCTTTGTCAATTCTGAAAACAGATTTTTTTTTAATACCGATTAAGTTGCTCATTCTCCAGCTATTGCTTACTTCTCTGGCTCACACAGACTTTGTGGTTTTTGACAGGGAAGACTGTCAAGTTTTCGGTATCCCCTTTCTTGGCACTTATGAACTCCCTCTGCTCAACTGCCTCTGCTGTTAAGTACATATATACATTACAGAAATGTTAAAAATTTTTCAAGCGCTGCCATTTTATTTTTAGTTAACGGGTTTGAATTACTCTTATTGTTGGGGTTTTTTTTGTTTGTTTTCCCCAGGATCAGAATTAATGAAGGTGGCTGAACCCTCTGGAAATCTCTGGTACCATGGTGACTTGAGCAGGTTGGCCACAGCTAGTTGCCCAAGACGATATCAAGTTGGGTTTGAGTACCTCAAACTCCACAACCTCTCTGGGCAATTGATGTTCAACTACCCTTACAGTAAATAAGTTTTTCTTATATTTAAAAATAATTTCCTTTATTTCAGTTTCTGCCCATCACCTTCTGTCCTATCACTACATACAATAGGTCAGAGGCTGTCTGCAACAGCTTTACCCTCCCATCAGATATTTACGCACACTGATAAATTCCTCCCCCATGCCTGCTCTTGAGTGTAAAAAGCCTCAGCTCCACTGTTTAGGCTGCAAACCTGTCACCATTTTAGTGGTTCTTCAGTGGACTCTCCCCAGTGTGTTCATGTTTTTTACCCAAGAGGCCAGCACTGGACACACCACCCGGATGTGTCTCACCAGTGCTGAGGACAGAGAGAGGGCCACCTCTCTTGACCTATTATAATGTTCTGCCTGATGCAGCCAGGGTAGCTTTTGGTCTTCTTTGCCACAAGGGACCATGTGGCTTCTTTGCCACATGGTCAGCTTGGTGTCCAGCAGGATTCCCAGGCCATTCTCTGTCACACTGCTCTCCAGCATGTGCAGGCGCATGGGATTGTTGGTCCCTGTGTGCCAGGTTTGGCATTCACTTGTTGAGTTTCTGGGAGTTCCTGTCAGCCCTTTTCTCCATCCTGATGAGGTCCCTTGGGATGGCACTGCAACCATCTGCTGTATCCACTAATTCCTTCCACTTTTTAAACTAATTAACAAAATTGTGAAGGTACTTTGTCATTATCAATCTTTGCTTGTTGTCACTGTAAGACGCAGAATTAAAAAGTGAAACTAAATGACAGGTATGAGATCTTTAATAAGACAATTATTAGAATAACTCTACTAAGAGCACTTGTGTTTTGAAACCTTAATTTTCAAAATTCTCTTTCTCCTGAACAGAAATCCTTCTTTGATGACTCACTGCTGTCAATGCTTGCTGTTCTACTACATTTGATATTTTTCTGCCATGTCCTGCTCAAAACTTGTCACAATGTGCCAGCTTGCTGTGACAGTCCAGTGACTGGTACTATGCTATGGCACCTTTGGTTCAAATCTGGCTTACAGCAGGAGGGGAACATGTATTTCCATGCTTAATTTTCAACTTTTTCAGCCTTTAAAATAAATATGTAACCTTGTGTGTACTTTGACCAGGTTTCCCCCCATTGCTTTCTGAAAACGGAAGGAAAACAGACCAAAATTATCACACGCTTGAGGATAGATAGTGGCCAAACAGAAGGCAATGGAAGATTTCATCAAGAGAATGCAGTTACCCAAAGGAGCAAGAATGTTTTCCCGTGGTCAAAACACTGGTGCCGGTCTTTGGCAGGTATTGTGTCGGCAGCGCTGTCTCCAACCAAGGGATACCTGGAGGATGCCTGGAGGGACACCCGGAAGGTGCCCAGAATATGCCCAGAGGGATGCCCAGAAGATACCAGGAGGATGCCCGGAAGATGCCCGGAGGATGCCCGAAGTTTGCCCTGAGGGATGCCTGGAGGATACCCAGAGGATGCCCAGAGACATGCCCGGAGGATGCCCAGAAGAAGCTCGGAGGATGCCCAGAGGATGCCCGGGTGCCGCCGCAGCCCCGGCCAGCTCGGGCGGGACGGCCGCAGCTGGCATGTTCGAGCCGGCCCACACTAGGTGGCAATGCTTGCGCGGCTCTGCAAGGCGGGACAGAGAACACTGCCGTCGGAGGTGCCCTTTGCAGCCTGCCGTGACCGTACAGAGGTTAGTGCTCTGCCTTGTGGCCGCAGGACCCTCGGCTCAAACGCGAGTCACGGCGCAGTGGGGACGCGGCTGTTCCAGTCCTCACGTGTGGGGCCGTGTGCTGGGGACAGCGCCGGGGAGGGGACACCCCTCAAACCCCCCCTCTGCCCAGACGGCTTCAGTGTCTGATGCACAGAAAAAACAGCCGAGAGAAAGCTGTAGCTGCGCGAAAGAGAGTTTCATATGGCTCATGGCTACCCGGCACTCTCTACCATGAGTTTTTTGTCTTGTCCTGTGTGATTTCAAGATCACACAGATGTTGCTGTACTAACGTTGTCTGGGACACTAATTTCACACTGTCAATTTTTGAACAAACGTCCTTGCATTCTCCCAGTAAACATTAATTTATTTCCATGACCTATCCCCAAGGGTTAGTCACCACAAAGGAAAATTCCAGAAGAGTTTTTCCAGAAAGAGCAGCAAAGGAGGCATTAAATTATATGCAAAAAATTTCTTTACTGTGAGGTCTCACAGTATCTGTACTCCAAGAATTATGCACTTATGAGATGAGCAATCAATAGCAGCAGATGGAAAACATCATGTCTAGGTATAAATTTGATAAAAGAAAAGCAAGGCATTGCTGGAAGTGCAGTGTCCTTTTTGTGAGGGGAGAAGATGATGCAACAGAGGGGATTCTGCCACATGGCAGAAAAATGGTCTAATAAGATTCTCTGTTTATTAGAGCAATATGCATTCCTCCTGCCCATTCTGGTGGGTGTTTCTGTCTATTAAGGCAAGGGTGCAAAGGACCACTGGATTTCAAATGTGGAAATGGTGAGGTAGGAAAGCTGTCTGAAAGGCACAAGGGGAGAAATTTTGAAGAGACGCTCCCAAGCACCTACTGTTGGAACTTTGTGTGCTGACTGAATCATGTGGCAGCGCAGTTTTGTTATTGATAGAATATGCTCAAAAATTATTAAGAAACTTAGATTATGTAACCAACTGGACTTAGATTATGTAACCAATTAGAATTTTATCCATAGATAAAGTCCTCTATGAATCAAGTAAAAACTGCTTATTTTGACCAAATGATTTCTTCATACTGTAGCACATGACCTGACTACAGGTAAAAAGAAGAAACAGGTTGAAAAAGAAGGAAGTAACAAATACTAGTATATGGCAAATGGATTTATGTTTCTAACAGCTGAGGACAGATTCTCAGAAGTTTTCCTTCCTGAAGATAGTATGTCCTTCTGAGGTCAAATACCATTCAGGCAACCAGAGAGAGTATTCACAGCTCTTGGTAAACTTCCTTCAGGTGTTTGTCCAGACCTAAGCAAGAGAGCAAGACTATATTGAAACTATTAAGATGAAAAGGGATTGCTTTTAAAGCAGGGCTCACATAACTTAGAAGACCTGTAGGGAGTATTTTATTCCATTAAACCCATCTATCAGCAAACAAAATAAAGAACAACCCTATGGTGAAACAAAACTGGTGGATCAACCACAGATCTCTTTCTAGAAATTATATTTCTGGAAGATTTCATGTTTCTTGTATTAGGACTTCTAGAGGTCTTTTGTAATTATTTTTCAGTCAAGTTCAGTTCTTATGCAAAAAAAACCAACCCAACAATGCAGCCTTAAAAACATGTTTCCAGCAAGAATTTTCTATGATATGCTAGTTTTCCTACTGTTGCTTTAGCAAAATTATTCTGGCTGCTTTCTCAAGTGCAACAGTAAAATACCAATTTATACCATATGGTTTTTATACAGATGTCCTCATGGCTATATGGTAAAGAAGTTTTCTTCTCTGTGCCAATAAAAAAGGTCAGCACACCTTCTCACCTTCAGCTGCAAGATGAATGATAGCAATAGTGCAGGTCTCAGAATAAGCACATCCTAGTATGCCAGACTTTCCTAAAGAGTTTAGATACAATTATGGACAGTAAAATAAGAGGTTTTCTGCTCATATTAGAGAACAACAACATGAAAAAAATCATTATTTGAGGAGCCTGGAAGCACAAAATCTAAATCTGGAATCCAGGAATCCACAAGAAAAATTACCAGAAAAATTAGAGAGCTCTGTTGTTGGCTCCATGCACAGCTCTCAGCTACAAGAGGCACACAGGTGGTGGTTTAGCAACACAGAGATGCTGATTATGTAGACATTACAGACTGTGTTATAAGTTAATCTTTTTCTTAGTTATCACAAAATATCAAAACCATCCTCTCTTCTCAACCACTTTTACAGCACTGTGTTTTGAGATTCCTTTGGATTGAGGATTTTTTGTGGCGAATAATGAATTCTTTTGGAAGGAGTATCACAAAAAGTAATTTCCTGAATTGTATTTGGTTCAGAGAAAACATACACAGCATTTCTGTATAAAAGAGTGGAGAAAAAGGTTGTAAAACATTAAGCACAAGAATTAATTTCATAGAGCTTTGTGGAAGAGTTATTTATCAGATGTTTGAATCTAAATGAAAGGGCTGATTTAGTTTCTGCAAAATTTTAAATCAAAAGGTCATATCTGTGAAGATTTTAGAATAAAGAAAAATAAGAACTTGGAATTTACGGTGAAAACACATAGAGAAATTAATTATTAAAAAGTGAAGCATAAACCATTTGTTAAATAATTTTGGAGCCATTTTGTGAGTTTGGGTTTGTGCTGAGCTTTTGATGAAGAAATAAAACCAGGCCCTAGTCAGCAGTTTGAATTGTAGTGCAAAAGATTGTAAGACTCAAACCTGAGTCAAAGTTTAACCAAAAAGCAGTACAAGTCTTAAGCTTCAAAAATTGAACAATAGTCTTCACATGTGTTCTGGTGCAGCTCTCTCCAGGGCTGTGACTGCTGAAGCATTATGAATAAGAAGCAGTATTATTCAGAGACCAGGACCTGTTTTCTTTCAAGAAACACCAAAGACAGATTATGAGAACAGAACTGCAACATCAGACATTGTTTATGTAGTTCTGTTTACACATCAAGCTCAGGAATTTCTCTGTCTGCCAAATTTTTCCCAATTACTACCCATTCTGCAATAATAGCCTGTAAACTCAGAGCTGAATTTCCAGAGGTAAAATCATCCCACCTGTGAACTGAATTCCTAGCATTCTTTGCTAAAGCACAACCAGGTATTTAAGCTTTCAGAAGTTCTTTTTACCACATATTTCCTTTCAAAGAGTCTACTTGACCACAGCCTTTTGAAAGGATTTCAGAAGGGACCTATAAAAGTTTTAATATGAGCTGCACTCCTGTAGAGAATGAAAAAAACAGAATTAATTTGATTTGATGACTGCAGATTCAAAACAGCCACTGCCTTCTATCCTGCTCAACACCTGATATGGACACCAGACAGGATACAACCAACTTTGCTGCTCTCCTAAAAAATGAGGAATAGCAGAAACCTCCAATATCCTCTATTAATATTTCAAAAGCTTTTCAAAAATACCTGTTCAGTTCCGCATTTTCAAAAACTTTCTCTGTAACTTAATAACTCTAGCAGTTTTGGCCCTAATCAACAGCTAATGTTAAGATAGAATAACAAGACAGAAATCAAACCTTTCTCCAGGAACTTGATGAGTACATAATATTAGTTTTTAGTTTCAGTGCCAAGAAGGAAAATAGTTGTGTTGGGGATATGGAGATAGACATCACCATGTCCTAAAGATATTATGTTTTATGGAGAATGAGCCATGCATAAAAGCAATAGCATACACAAAATGCATGAGAAAACTGCAAAGGAAGGCATGTATTCCCTTCTAGTGCCATGTTTTTAAACTATTATTCATTTCATGCTTGCTTTCAGTTTGCTGCCTAAAGCTAGAGAAGGCTGCTGAAGTAAATCCTTCTTTATGGCCCTCAATTTGTTCTTAAAATAAAAAATTCAGAGCTTCAGAAATAGATTTATGTAAACCTCTTAATATTTTAAATATATTATTACTATTATCATTATTTAGACCATGCTTTCCAGCTGCAAAATTGTTATGTGGACATGTCTGCTAGCTTTGCATATTCCAGCAAGATACAGGCAAATCTTTGTACAATTCAAGGTTCAAAATCAGTTCCAGGATTACCTCTTTGTGTTTCCCAGCCTGAAATCTTATTATCCTTGGAAACTCTTTTGCACTCTACTTTTTGTTTTCTTTTTCTCTAATGAGAAGGGAAAATTGATAAATATTTTCTCGGGAAGTGGAATGCTGGGAGCCATCTGCACTTGCATGTTTATATTCCAAAATGAAGCTGGCTTTTGATTTTCATTTTCATGTGAGGAGAATAAATAACTGCAGAGGGAAGTGATAAGGAAGGTCTGATTATCTACCTACAGCATCCTTGATCTCAGTTCATAGTGTGACCATTGAGCTAACAAAAAATATTGACATCCCAAATAAAATAAATCAAACCGAATAATCAATGTTTTGCAGTAAATCATAAAAACAACAAACAAACAAACAAACAAACCCAAAAAACCCCAAACAAACAAACAAACAACAACAAAAAAAACCCCAAGTCCACCATTTTTTTAAAAGGGCAGTTGGAATTTGTCTACTGTCCTAATGAAATTCTTCAAAATCATCAGTAATTACAATAACGTAATATTTAGCTACAGATGAACACTGGATATAGAGAAGTCAGTTCCAGGCAGGTTGAGGTCAAGCAAGGGTGAGCTTTGAGTGCTTTAGCAGCCTCAGGATGATACATGAGCAGAGCAAAATATTTGGTGTGGCAATTT
This sequence comes from Cisticola juncidis, assembly GCA_013400215.1. NCBI lineage: Eukaryota > Metazoa > Chordata > Aves > Passeriformes > Cisticolidae > Cisticola > Cisticola juncidis. The sequence goes on from VXBR01006649.1 coordinate 533,040, forward strand.
TTGAATTCCTTTTTTAGGACTGAATTCACTAGGATTCTTTAAAGAGTACGTGTGCCTGCGATGAGTTAATTTGCTGTTTCTGGGTTTCATAAAATCTAACACAGCAGATGACATTTCCGAAAGACTACAGCAGAGACAGAGTACTGAAGATCATCCTGGTCTCTTTCATGCTAGTGCATATTTCTAAATTGCTTTCTTTTGGGAAATCAATCACATCTGTCTCATCAATTAGACCAAGAATTCACAAGCTAATTACTCTGACACAATCCTAAAAAACTGAATTATATTTATACAGAAAATCTAAGGCAAATCAAAGGAATACTCAAAGATATTTTGAAAAATACAGCAGAAAGAGCTCTCATGAACCTAAGGAAGGTCATAACACACCAGGGGTCATTAGCCTACTACACCAAAACTGGGACATCTAAGCCAACAGCCTCTAAAGGTGATGTGCCCTCCCAGGTTTCCAGGCATGCAGGGCTTTGATTTTTCCTGGCACTGGTGCTAAAAAAGATTTGTTTCTCTTCCTTGCTCAGTAGGATGGTAAAGAATTTTCCTGCTCCCTTGGAGAGAGAGAAAGGCACCTGTCATTCACACTCTGAAGCAGCTGGCCTGTTGCAGGAAGCTTGAATCTGCCTGGGCTTTTTGGAGATGTTATCCATTGTGAAGGGGCTGATGTCCTGCCAGATGCAGGAGTGAGAGAAAAGAAGTGCTTGCTCTTGAATTGACTCTATATCAAATTAAAGGACTAACTACCAGAAACTATTCAGTAGCTTACAAATTGTTTTATTAACTCATAATAATGATGCTTTATTAATGTAGTTTTTATCAATTATGTAATTTTGATTGTTTGTTGCACAAACAGCTGTTAGGTACCCTAACCAATTTACTAAATCAAAATGTTTTTTTCAAAAAATAAAAAAAAAAAATTTAGAGGTCTTCATACTGAGAGTCTGAGCTCATATTACTCAGTGAAACAGGAAAGTGAAATTACAAACTGCTCTTATGATAAAAACAAAGAGAAATAATAGACAAGTGATCATTTCTCTTGTCTGTGACCAGCAAAGACCTTCTGCCGATAACAGTCCAGGCCTAGGTAAGCAGTTTTTCCACATCTACTGCTGTTATATTTCCAAGCAATACAGGCTGATTATTTTATTAACATGAAAATCTAGGGAAGATCAAAACTAAAGAGGCTTCATGGCTCAGTTCAGACATTAAGTAGCTGTAATGAGTAAAAATTCCATGGCCACTATGAGACTGCTTTTATCACAATGTCCATAAAATTTAAATTTTAAAAAAATCTCACTTTGCACCAAGATTTCTGAATTAATACTTACTTATGCTAGGTACTCTTTTAGAAAAACATTCTTGTGAAAGTTACAGAGCTTCTAATTTCTTTCTCATTTTAGTCTTGGACATTACTAGTTTTGTAATCTGTAACATTTGCAATCTCAGACATTACTTTTGTTGTGCAATCTGTAATTGCATCTCTTCAAAAGAGACACCGTCCCCTGCCGTGACTCGGATTTGAACCGAGGTTGCTGCGGCCACAACGCAGAGTACTAACCACTATACGATCACGGCAAGCCATCGGAAAACTCAAATTAATAGGGAGACGTTTTTCCCTGGCTCACTTTAAAATTATGTATAAATGGTGCCACCTGCAGTTTACACTGAGTGTTAGCAGCAGCTTGGTCTAAACATTCTTATGATTAGCTATCACCTCGAAATTGCTTCCAGACTTATTTTACCTTACTAGTAATAATATATGCTCATCAGAATTGCCTAAAAAAGGTTTGGGGCTGTTATATTATTTCAATATATTTATAGATATTAAAATATTATATTATATTATATTATTTCATATTACATTATATCATGTTATGTTACATTATATAAATATTTATAATATTTTATAATATAATACTTTCCCATGACCCTTAAAAATATTTTCAGAGATTTTTTCCTATTTTATCAGTAGTGGGGAAGGCAAAGCACGATAACAGAAAATTCAAATTATCAAAATCCATTTAATTCAAAGTTACATGTGGTTAGTTGAACCAGGCCTGATTGATTCTGGTGTAAATGTTTGCACTGATGGACATCATCTTCCTTAGCTCTGCCATGAACACAGAACATCAAAGACATCCTTTCCAGAATTTGCATTACCTCTGTGAAAGCAAATGGACAAACACTACAGAAGAAGTCTGAGGGGAGTAAGCCCTTTGCTTCTACGAATGAAGACCATCAATAAGTGTAATGCTGAAGCTGAGATTCTGAGTAGCTCTCTACAGATATTGCAGATATTCAGAGACAAGGACACTGCAAACAACATTCAAATAGGCAGAACAGCAAAACAACTACTAGTTCTTTCAAATGAAAGCTGCAGCAGAAATTAAGCTACATAAACATAAACCAAGATTATAGTGAGGAAAAATAATAATAGGGCAAACTCCAGGGCACTCAAGCCCTGTTCAGAAAACGCATCTTAGTTTTTCATGCTCACCCTCATCAGTGATATTCATTGATTTAATACAAAATACTGTGTGCTTAATTGCCTTGGGGAGCACAGCAGCATTACCACTGCAGTGGCACATGTCCTACTGAATCTCTGAAGAAGGAGAAAGACATACAAAAAGTTTCTAGATTAACATGCAAGACCATTAACAAGTCTGCAGCACATCTTCAGCATGCTGAGATGTGGATTTACTCTGGATGAAGGTCTGCATGGGAAGATACTTTATAAGCAGACAGTGCAAAAGAAACATGGCTGGGAAAGAGGCTGAGTTTAAAATGCAAATTTACTAAACAGACTCTGCTGTCCTCTGCTGTCCTCTGCTGTGCTTTGCTCTGATCAGCTCTGCCCTGTTCTGCTCTGCCCTGTTCTGCTCTGTTCTGCCTGAGGAGCAGAGGCTCTCACTGCCTCCATCTCAGGGTAAAACACTGATACCTGTTACACTCACTTGGAGGTCCAGCCTGCCACTGGAACAGCAGGAGGAAAGGAGAAAGTATCTCTTTCTAGTGGTTGTTGGGAGCACATGGAGCAAAAGGATGCTCAAATGGTGTTTTGGACTGCTGTGCTTCACCCTACAGCCTTCCCCAATGGCTTAATGTGACCAGAATAGCATTTTTCGCTCAGGGGCTGGTATACTCTTCCACAGGACAGGAAAATGGCACTGCTCAGCATCGTGGAGGTGAACAAACCTAGAAAAAAACTGTTCAGCAGTATCTCCACTGAAGTTTCTTGTTACTATAAACCTGTGAAGGCAGAGCTGTCAGAATATTTATTGCATTTCCATATGTATGGCTTTAAATAACTTTAGGTTTTCTAATTTCAGATATTGCTATTACATTTTTTACCTGTCTTGAGGTAATAAACAACTTAGGTTTGGGGTGAGCCCCTCAGAACACACAAATTTATCCTAAAGATGGAAGTCAAGTGAACATTATAGATATAGGGTTTTGTGCATGGCATTCCCCTTCAAAGGGCATTGAGTTAAAATCACTGCAGGACTCCTTAAGGTGGTTTATAACCTGATAATCAGGAGATTATGGAGATTTTAAATGTGGTTTAAATACTTGTAGCTGTGATAAGACAGGCTCTTTGCAAATTCTTGAATATGTATTGATCCACTATAGTGTTACCTCACATCAAAATCATTTAATTTCGCAGCAGTGAAATTGGTTTGCTAGATTCCCTCCAAGAAAAATCATGTGATTTTTTTAAAATCCAAGTGTCAGAGAAACAATTATAAAAAAAAAACCCACTTCCTGTTCCATCTTATTCTATGAAGTTTACAATGTCATCTAATATGTTTTTTGCAAAGTTGGAGTCACTTCATATACAATATTTTTATTTCAGATCTATCTATTCATGAGAATGTAACACAACAATTACATTAATAAACCTTTAAGATCAGTACACAATTTTTTTGAGATAAGAAAACAAGCAGTAACCACTGGGTAACAAATGATAATTTCATGATTTGTTTTACCCTGGTACTATTCATTTAATCTCTACACATCTCACATTTTTTTGTATTTTTTTTAATATATATAATTTCTAATAGTAAAATTTTATTACTGGTTCCTATTTTTCCCTGAAAGAATGTTAGTGCACATGATCATGCTTTGTGAAATATTTGCCTAGTCGTGCAATTCTCTGCCCATGAGTTCAGCCCTTTTACCTTGGGCTTAGAAGACAGCTGTGAAATTATTACCAACATAACTGAAAAGATAAAAACAAAAACTTCCAAAACAATTACTTTTTCAGTTAACTCGTCAGTTTTGGATAGAACATACCCCTTGTTTAGGGTTGGCTCTCTGGTCAAAAGCAGAAAGGAGTAATCTGAAGAAACAGAGACTCCCCTTAACAGCCAACAGATTCTTAGGCAGGACTGGAAGAAGGAGAATTGGAAATATATACAAATAGCATATAGATCTCTCTCATTTCCAAGTGAGACTCTTTACTTTTCAGATTATTTATTTATGTAGGGTGAATCTCTGCTGTCATTTACTTTTATCACAGGCAAACATTTAATAGGATCCAGACTTCTAACCTGTGTTCCAGTTTAGTGTGCCCTGCATCAGGGCATGGAATTTTTTGGCATTTTTGCCTTTGCAGTGAATTATGTGTCCAAGACTTGACAGAAAAGCTTGGGATAGGCATATGCCTGCCACACAGAGAGACAAATAGCCCAAGACACACACAGAGGAAAGAAGAGAAGCTATTCAGGGCTCTCCTCTGCTTACTACTACATATCTGGGTTTCCCAGCCTGTTTTATGATTGTCTCAACCAGAAAGCCTAATTTATTCTAAATTTAAAAATCAGAGACAAGCTCTGTTTCATTTTGAGTAACAATCTCGATTTCTGTGACTCTCAGAGTAACTTCATGCAATTCAAATGTTTGCTCTGACCACATGATAGAATAATAGACTCAAGTGCTAAGTCAAAGCCCAAACCGGCTTAATACTCTTTTTAGGCTACTTTGTTTAAATTGTCACAGTTTGCAACAGGATACTGAATATGTTTTTTTAAATGGTTATTGTCATTTTACAGTAGAAGGTTGTCCTATCAAGACATTTTGGAATGCACAAGTGAAAAAGTCTCTTTTATTACTGTTTTTCAGTATTATTAGAGAGAGAATTCTACAGGCATTTCTGTGTTTGGGGTTTTGCTCATGGATTCTTTCAAGCAAGAAAGCCTATCCCCACATACATTTGCATGAATGATTTGTCTCAGTAAAAACTAGAATAGAACTTACTACAGGCAGAAAATTGTTCATAAGGCTCTTTGTCATTAAAATCATAATTTTAGTTTTTGATGCAGTAATAATAAGGACATGATATGAAAGCATTTGCAGGAGGTAAAATTATCACCCAGATCAGAGATGCTGCTTGGAAGAACTGATGAACTGCTGGAGTTCTGATGCTGATGGACATATCCAATGCCCTTGTAGAGGGAAGGTGAATGCCATGGTGTAGCCACTTGTTAGTTTTCATTGCAGAGTTAGCTTACATTTCCTGTCTTCACTGATCGTATTTCTTTAATGAACATGAATAAAGGGAGGAGATAAAATTATATTTAAGTATTGTAAACAACTCAGGCCAGCATCTGGGGGTCTGCTCTACTCCTTTGGATGGATGATATCATTTGAAGAGTCTGAAGTCATAGTGTTCTGTATATAGACAGTTCTGATTGGCAGTATTTCACAGTTGCAAGGCATAAGGTTTGTGCTTTTTTGTAGGTTTTGGTTTTACTTTTGTTTTTGTTTTTGTTTTGTGGGTTTTATTTTGTTTTGTCTTTTAACTGTGACATTCATGCATGGTATTCAAGCAGTTTCTGCTCAAATGATTGCTGACTGCCTTTGGTTCAGCATTTTCACCACTAGCACTCCATGTGGGCATGCCAGCCATATGGAGTGAGCCAGCTTCCCAAAGGACAGGGTGTGCTCCCCATCTTTGACCTGCAAGGAATAGGTCTATGAGAGCCTTGCAGAGCCCCTTGTACATGAGTACAACATGCCACTCAACAATGCCCTTGCAGGGGCAGCTTTCAGCTGGGTCCAGCTTTCACCCCCCAATAAAGCATGGGCATTAGAGCCACCAAAGGGTGTACAGGGAGGGTGAGAGAATGCCATCCATATCTCCAGAAGAGGATGAACTTACTCCTCTTTCTGCTTAAAGAGCTGTCATTTTGCTGAGCTTAGGACAGAGAGATCAAGTACACGCAGGTAGCGTAGAGTTACTATAACAATATTATATAGAAATATAAAAGAGTTTCCTGAGTTGTGTACATGTTTGCCATTTGGCTACAGTACTCTCTTAGGCAGATTCTGCACAGAACTTCACTTTAGCTTGTGTATTGATGGAAAATGCAATTAATGCCCATTAGAAGTAAAGCCTGGGCTGAAAAGACTTTGCAACTCATTAGACAGCTCTTCCATCAGCAAGTAGTCTTCCTCTTTCTTCTACTAATATTATTTCTAGTAGTAGGGCAACTACACTTTTTTTTCTATGAATCTCCTACACTATGAGTCCGAGAACAGAAGAGTCACCTTGGGATTTCTATTCTCCTTAGAATTCAATTACATTCATGGTATAACACTTTTCTTTTGCACTATGCACTCCCACAACCAGTCAAAAAATTCAAAGACTATGGAAATGTCTATTATTTTCCCTCAACCAACATCATGTAACTTTTTTTGTGAACAAATTTCTGCCCCTTGTAATGATTTTATTTTTCTTTTCTGTTGTTCTTTTCTCTTCCTGCAGCTTTCAAGTTTCTTTTGGGTAGCCAGAGGCCTAGAGTGAATAAAATGATTTGAACATTCTTCCACCACATCTCTGTCCACTTACAGAAACAGAATATTTTCAAAGCCAGTTTGGCTATTTCTGCAACCATATATATTTAAACATTGACATTTATGGTACAAAGGCGCAAGTGACATGGCTAAAATCTTGGGAGAAGCAAAATGCCATACCATCAGCATTAGTTCCAAGCATGGTTGTGTAAAAAGCCTTACAGCACAACTCTTGTGTCAATGATGAGAAAACCGTGGTCAGCTGCCAGTCACCCCACTTGGCAGAAGATACAACCAGCACAGTGCTCAGGTCAGCATTCTAAAAACCAGATACACTTCTGCTCATGAAGAGCAAACTTCCAAAGTCTATATCATAAGCAGAATTTCCTACCCTGTTGTTCCGTGTTCCTAGTATGCAGTCCAAACCTGTACTGGCATTTCATTCTTCCTGTTTCTGGCACAAGTGAATGTGGCATCTGTTGCTCCTTCATTTTTTAACTTTTGTCATCTTGCAAAATCCTCCATCTTACTGAATGTTCATGTAGATTTTATTCCTACAGTTGAAGATCCTTATGGGTGGGAATTTTTTTCTTAAGTGGTCCTTGTTCTTCAAAATTTTTGCATACTATTCAAGGAAAACTTGTAAATCAACTTGGATTATCAAAATATGCACTGTGAGGTGCAGCATGAACTAGTACTGATCTCTCTCTAATTTTGATACTGAATGAGTAACCTGCCCTCAAGGGTGAAGAGCTGATGTCCTGGGAGGGGAGGAAAATTTCCCTGTACCTCCAAACATAGACTGAGAATAGGAAAGGTCTCAGGATGTTCTGTGAGCTAAGGTGTCACAAGTTATATGACCAATACATGATAATAGTCCTTAGACTGAACATGTCTTTATAAGAGTTTTCAACCAAACACTCAGTAACAAAGCAGGCATTTGATCACTCTGTGTTTACTGTGAGTTCTTTCTTGACCCACTCAAAAAAGTATGAAAGAGTTTAAACATTAGCCTTTTTGTGAGATCAGACCTGGCACAGCCCATACCCTCCTGTAGTCGAGAACATCATGCTCTCAGTGTTTGTCTCCTTGGTATTCCAAGGACATGCTGCAGAAGCTCTGGGAGATGTTGATCATTAATGGCACTTATCTGCAGCCTCCCCATAAAATCAGGGTGAGCGTTATTTTCCATACACCTTTTTGGCAGAGCAGATTTCCCACAAATGGAAGGGGCAGAGCCACAGGGCTATGCATCTTCAGCTATATGCAATTGTAAATCTTAGCTAGTCAGATTTTCAGTGCACTGTCAGTGCTGATGAGCACCACATGGCTCCCCCAAGACTTGAGGATATAAATCCATCTCATTAATCTTTTTCTTATTATAAGCAGAACTGCTTTGTATTTCTTTCACTATGAGTCATGAGGAAATTTGTTTGTGCCTTCTGTGTGGGGGTAGGATACACTCAGCCACAGGAAAGCATTAAAATAAATTATCCTGTGAGGGGCTATTTCTAGTCTAAATTTACAGGCTTGGTTGGATTTTAGCTTGGAGTGCCTCACAATATACTACCATAAGTAACTAAAAGTAACTAAAGTAACATTGACTGTGTGAGAACAGGTGCTGCCTGCAAGGTGAAGCAGAGCTGGGAGCTTCAGTCACATAATCAGAAAACAGCAGCTGATGGTTCTGCTCCTAGCCACTGTGAAAGTGATCATGTTATAGCAAAAGAGTGAAAACATTAAAACTAAAGGCTGGCTAAAGAGAGACAAAAGATTCCTCAAGGCTGAATTCAAGTAAATAAGTTGTTAGAAATGAAAGCCTAAATCAAGCAGAATTTCCAGTAGAGAAGCTGGAATGTAGTGGAATGCTTTTCTTTTAGCTGAAACATGCAAAGGATGTCCCTAGTTTTCAGATAATTTTGTTTGGTTAGATAATATTTAGATTGCAAGTTCCCTATCATTCCTGAAAGTTAAGTGGAATCATCTTAAACTTACAGAAAATATACATTTTCTGAGGTTATGAAACAAGCTGATTCCTAAGAATCAGGTTTTTTTGGTGCAAATCATCTCTTCTTGTTATCAAGGAGTATGGAATAGTTGACCCTAGACTGGTTCCTGTATTTTCCATGTCTCAAGGAAAATGAATTCATGCATTACAACCCACTCTAGTCCTTCTTCTCCCCATTACTCTCTTTCTCCATTAGCCTAATTATTTCATATACTTATTCCATCCTGTAAAACAGTATGTATTCAGAGAATTAATCAAAATGAGAAAGTCTGTATTGAAATGTGTTCACATTACTGTATCAATTTACCTCACTTACCACTGCAGCAGATTTTGTTAGGAGTTCATTTACTTGTGTATATGTATCTAAATGGGACAGCTGGATCTAGGATTTATGCATGGATTTCTTGTGACACAGCTGGAGAGCATGATGTTAGCTGCAGTCCTACACCAGGCCCTAGTAAATACATGAAGAAAGGGGTGCTGAAAATACTATAGAGAGAGATGGATTCTTTCTTCTTTCTTTCTTTCCTTTCTTTCTTTCTTTCTTTCTTTCCTTTTTTCTTTCTTTCTTTCCGTTCTTTCCTTTCTTTCTTTCTTTCTTTCTTTCTTTCTTTCTTTCTTTCTTTCTTTCTTTCTTTCTTTCTTTCTTTCTTTTCTTTCTTTTCTTTCTTTTCTTTCCACCTGCATCCGTGCCTTCCTGCCCTCTGCCCTCCCACCCTTCCTTCTTTCTTTTTTCCCAAAACCTGTCAATACTGATGTGAATTTCTAGTAGAGATGGGTGAAATATTTCTTGGTCTGACAATGATCAATTTGTCTGAACCTCACAGTGTCTGTCTATGATATGCAGCTGTGTAATCCTTATGGCTGGATGAGCACCATGGGCATAATCTGAAAAGTGTACTGTGAATGCCCTTTGACTATTCAAACTGGTCCCAAAGCATAGATACCTGGCTTTAAAATGGTGGGTGAGTAGCTGTCTGCTCCTACAGCCAGCACAAAGAAGCTAAGGCCACAAGTTTGCATTGAGTGCTTTAACTAACTGGGGAAACCCAGATTTGACTTCCAGGCTGTATCCTAAGCAGGATTTCATTGTCCAGTGACACACTGGTCCAGGATGTCTTCAGAACCACATGTCAGCAGTGGTGCTGTGGTCAGGATTCCACAGCATTGCAATGGACAGGGAAAATTCAACATTTTCTGGTTACCTTCATTTGCAGTAGGTCAGCTCCCTAATAGAAATAGGGTTAAAAGACTAGAAAACAGATTGTCAAACCGTGTAGAATCACAGACCTCTTTGACTTTCACTGCAAAAAAGACACTGAGGTTGTAGAGCATGTCCAGAAAAGGACACTGAAGCTAGCAAAGGGTCTGGAGCACAAGATCTTTGAGGGAGCTGGGGTTATTCAGCCTGAAGAAAAAGAGGCTGAGAGAGGCTATCACTATCTACAATTACCTCAAAGGAGGCTGTAGCTGAGTCAGGCTTGGTCTCTTCTCCCAGGAAACAAATGAAAGGATAAGGAGAAATGGCCTCAAGATCACCAGGGGAGGTTTAGATCACGTATTAGGCAAAAATGAATGACTGAAAGGATTTTCAGCCATTGGCACAGGTTGCTCAGGGAAGTGGTGGTGTTACCATCCCTGGGAATGTTTAAAAGTCATGTAAATGTGACACTTAGGAACAGGGTGGCCACGGCAGTGTCAGGTTAATGGTTGGAGTAAATGGTCTTGGAGGTCTTTTCGAACATAAACTATTCTACAATTTTATGATTCTATGACTTTTTGATGTACTTAAATATGAAATGTGTGGGTCCCTTACTGATTATTACTCAACAAATGAGAACTTCAAAGAGAAGTTAATTCCTCACAATCTCTCTGACACAGCTGATTTCTAAAACGGGTTTTCTAAGCAGAGGCATCTTTTCACAAATTGGCATGTAGTAAATATCTTTCTTTTTATTACAGCCTGCAAAACTATTTCCTATTTTCTCTTCCTTATGATAGTAGTGTACATAATAGTGAATTCATAATCTTCTCCAGAATTCTGAATGCCATTTTTGCAGCAAGGAATGAGGACAGGTCAGCATCACGGAAACTACTAAAGAACCATCACCAAGTGAGCACAAACAAGACAAAGCAACTCATTACACTTTTAATCAGATTTTTCATACCTAATTTTTTATATATATTCCACTCTAAGTTACACTATCTAAAAAAATCCTATATGTCTGCAAAGGTCAGGGAGCTTAACTTCTCTTTAGATGGCTGCAACTTAGATTCATTGTTTTTTAAAAACATATTCTGCATTACTGTAGGGAATATGACTACTAAAAACATATGAGCATTTACATGTTATTCAGATGGTTATAGAAGAGTTATTTCTTGAAAATCTTACCCTGCAGGCCTTTTTGGAAACATCAAAGCCAGGAAATCAGAAAAGCCACAAAATTATATGCCATGAGCCATGGGGTTGGCTCTGAAATCCAGTTTGCAGTATTTTTGTTAAGTATGTTTTAAAATAACATTTAAGTGAGATTTCAAAGTTACCCATATATAATTATTTCTTTTCATATATCCTTTGTAGGGCTGCAGACAAAATATATCAGTTGAAACATAGATTTTTAGTGGTCTGGGTCTCATACAAAATTAAATTATGCCCCAAATATTGAAATAGCAATTTTTACTTTCAGAATTTTAGTTTTATTCAGTAAGGAATCAGATAAGAGTTATTTTCACTTAACACAAAGATTGTGGTTTTGTTTGGGTTTTTTTCATTGCTCTGCAGATGAAAAATAAAATAAAATATAATACACAGCTTGCAGGATTACCAAAAAGTCTGGTTACCTTAGAATCACTGAATAAAATGCCACAGAATGACTGAATAAAATTTCTTGGAATTTCTTATTATTTGCCATGCTTTGCTCGCTAAAGTAAAACCCACAATTTTCAGTTCTAAAAGATAAAGTATCTGTGTATGCTTTAAAACCTGTTACTACCTTTGATAATGCCAAATTCCCATATCTGACCTTTTCCAGCTCCCAAAAAGCCGTCAAAATTTATTCTCACATAACATGTCCTCAAGGTTTAGTTCTGCAATATTCAGCTTTGCACATTTCAGCTACTTTTTAATGTTGTTTGAAGATCAAACAAGGTTTAACCAATCAGTAGTAGATACAGAGAGGATTTATCTGCAACCACACTATGCTGTTCCTTTAATACCTTTCAGCAACATAAGTGCTTACATCCTAATAGGTTTTTAGCTTAAGATCTAATCATCCACTCTTGAATTAAGATGCTTGAATGAAGCCAACTCATTTGGAACTAAGCACTTTAATGTCAACAGAGACATATGGTACTGAGACTGAATTACAAAGGATCTCTTCTGAGCCATCTATTACGGAAGCAAGTCTAAGACTCCAGCATTATTATTAGTTTACTCATTTATTTTCAAGCAAATAATTGAGAGTAAGATCTTCTTAAGAAAGTGGAAATGGTCTAATAATTGCAGTCTGGTGGTATAGTACATTCCCGTGTGCATTGATTAAATCTCCCCCATCCATACTTTATGGCACTATGCTTATCTGTAAGATCTCCTTCTGAAACTGAAAGAAACAAACAAAATATGAAGTGAAACAACTTTAGCCCAGTGATTAGAATTTTAAGTTATCAGCAGTAATGTCTAATCCTCTAACATTTATTAAGAACTCTAGACATTTCCTTGCCCTGAATTATTCAAGCTTTATTATCTGACAAAATATTTTTTTAAGAATTTGTTCATAACAAAGTTTATGGCAATAAATAGCACCCTCCTTCAAATATAAAGTTAAAAACAGAGGCTCTCTTTTATTCTCAAGCTGTTCTATTCTCTCTAGTCTCAACATGTTGCTGGGAAAATTTGCTAGAGTAATCTCCCATAGCATCAGTTGGAAAAATGAAGTGGATATCCTTACACATTTTCCGTTTATGGAAAAAAGAGCAAACAAAGAAACAAAGCCATATAAACTGAAACTGAAAGTGTATTTTTCTGGAATGGTTCTTTTAAGTAGAACCCAGCAGCTTTTAAATATTCATGACCATATAAGAAAACTGTTGCCTAGATGTTGTATTTAAATACTTATGTGGCTGAGATAAAAGTCAAAGTTTTGATATTACACTACCAAGAGTTTCTGTCTACATGGTTAGACAATAAAGTTGCACTATCTATTTAAACTATGTGTTACCAAGAGCTCCATCAGACAGTAGTCACCTCTCTGCATTGCTATTTACTGCATAAATGCATTCCTGCTCCTGGCTCAGTAAAACTGCAATATGGGCTGTCCTCACAGTCCATGTGCTTTCCCTCTTTAAAGGCAAATACTGTCCAAAAGGCTGAACCACCTCCTCTGTGTCTCCACAATAAACACCTGGCAAATATCACCACAGAAGTAAAAAGGAGCAGTGCAGTTCTAAAAGGAACATCAGCCACTCCTATACTGTGAACGGTTGAACTGTTTCCCTTTCTCCAAGCAGACTGTGTAGCAGAACCAGAGTCATTCATTACACTGTTTTTTTCCCAAAGATTTTCAGCTTTGCAATTTTAAGAGACCCCTTGTCATTCTGAGTATAGAGACCTTCTTATAAAAGCTTGTTGACATGGAAAAAATTGCTTCAAATTTCTTTTATATTTGCTAAATATTCAATTTAAGTATACTAGTTTGCTAATAGCTTGAGAGCTCCATTTTTGATTTTGGAATTTATATTGTTAACTACCTCAGAAACAGAAAAAGCAGTTTAAAAATAATATTAATTTCCAAAAAGCTCTGCTTTGAGACTTTCCTACTAAAAACATTAGAAAGAGGAAATGTTCTTGTCATTGTCGAAATGCAACCATTATGAAAGGAACTTTAAGAACAATCTGTATTGTAGTACACGGATTAGTGAAACCCACCTGAAGAACTCCCAAATTTTTAGCGAATGAAAGCAATATGAACAACATGTTTGTATCAGTCCTGATCCAACCACTACTGGGTTCATTCACAGAGGCTTACATAACATGTGAAGGAAAGGCATTTGTAAGGATACAGGAGAAATCTGTGTTTCTGATTCTCTTTGAAGAGCAACTAGTATTTCTTCGCAGCCTGATTTTTTTGTACTAATTATTTGAGAGGTCATGAGAGAGATTAAAGATAAAATAAGAAGGGGAAAAAAAAACAGACTTGAGGGGATGAATAGCAGCTGTGGTGAAGAAATCTACCAGACGGTAATTGCACAAGTCCTTAAATACCCAGAATTTAAACCTTCTCTGGTGTAGAAAGGCATGTGGCAGAGAGGCATCCATTCAGCATCACCAGGAAGTCTTTTGTTCACTTACACAGAGCCTTACTTGCTCAGGAGCTCCCAGACAGGGCAGCAGCTTCCAGCTCTAAAGAGGGTAATGGCACATGGTGGTGCTCAGCCAACGCCAACAAACTGAAAGCACAGACAAACCAAAATGTACAACCCCCTGGACTAATTTCCTACCAAGATCCACCTGCTAATTTTTATGTAGGAATCTAATACAGTGTTCAATCCGTAAGAGATATCAGGGAATAGTAAATATACAACAGGACATCTTTTGTTTGTGAAGGTTAATTTTAAAAAACATTTCTCATGGTGATTTGCTGAGAGATATGCCACAAAGTCTGATGAAATTAACTTGTTGTAAAATCAAAGTTCATGTGAAAATGCACACAAGTGTGTTACTTTTAGAGGAATAGGAGCAGGTTTTCACTTTTCGGTTTATTCTGAAACACATTTAATTGTGTGTTAATTGTGTGCCTTAATTGTGAAGATAAACATAGATATGTCCCCTCAAAAGGTGACATCGTAATGTGCTACAACTAATAAATAAAAACAGACCCTTACTTCTGAGGTCAGAATAAAGTCTCTGAAGAAGAGATTAATAACTTCACATGGTAGAAGTCTAATTATGACAGTATTTAAAATAAACACAAAATAATTTCCATAGCTAACATCTAGGATTCTGAACTATCTGCTTTTCTGGCCAGTCCTTATATTCAAAACATGCTGTTCCATGCAAAAGCCTGTAAGTCTTTCTGAACAGCAAAGCAGGGTTTCACATTTTGCTGCCATTCTCACGAGCCACCACCTGAGGGACTCGAGGACTCTTTTGTCTTTGCAAACCAGATTCGTACCCACGTTAAACATATTGCTTATGTTAAAATGAAAAATTTGGGGAAAATGTCTCTGCACTTGCCATCTAGTAACGCTGATAAGACACATGCAAAATTTTACTGGAGCAAAGAACATTTCTCTGTTTATATTGTAGGGTGGTGTAAGTAGATGGCAGGAACTTACAGGACAAAAAAAATCACAAAATGGAAATTACTTTTCTTAAATAAAAATATTAACAGTGTGTGTTTATCTTCTTTGTTTAGGCAGAGAAAACTTTCATTCTGCTAAATTAATATATGCACAATAAGTCTAGCAAATGAAAGCATAGATTTCATTTGTTCAAAGCACACAACTGACATGAACAAAGGACAGTATGAACAGGAAATATCTGCATCACCAATGACAGGGGACAATTTTACCTAGAACTTTTGTGCTATTTTAAAACAAAATATGACTGTACTTGGAGGTTCTTAAACCCTGCTCCCTGCTGAAGCTTCAGAGAGACCTTTGTAAAAGTTAAGATTTTCCTAGATGATATCCTCACAAATCAAACTAAGGAATTTTGACACAGGCAAGCTGTAGGCAGAGGAACCCTTTTCCAGAACACAGTTATAGACAATAAATGTGTCATAAGAACTCCAAGGTCATGTGGGAATAATATCTATTGTTTCAGAGGCAGAACAGTCATGTCAGCCAGGCACAGTGCTACACTGATGAAGTAACTCATCTTCACAGTTCAGAAACAGGTAAGGAACTGCTGTACTAGGTTGCATTAGATGGCAAGGAATTGCTATTTGATTTCAAGTGTGCATTCAAACAACTGATATTTTCTTTAAAAAGGCATGTCCTTAATTTGAATTTTCTAAATGAAAGTCAGGTATGAGCAAGAAAAGTCAATACATAGTTCTCCCTTTAATCAGCTGGCTGTCAGATCTTCATGGCTTTTAATCTGACTTGGTAGTTTGGACTACAAACAAACAAGCAAAAAAACAAAAAAGGTGTCCTCTTTTTTTCTAGGACTTAAGTTAGATTATCTGACTTCAGGAAAAGAACATACTGTTTTCTTATGAAGACAAATGCAAAATTTTCTTCCAAATATTGACTAAAGTAAAAAGGCTTTTAAGTTGAAATTGTTTGGTTGGAGAGTAAAATAGAGCCAAAGGACTTGAAAGTGGAATCGAATAATAAGCTAAACCGACTGGAAAAAATGCAGAACAATCACACAATTATCTAACTGAAATATAATTTATATATCTCTCTATTTATGCACATGTTATTAAAAAAATAGGACTTGCAAATCTCACAGTCCTTTACCACAATCATGAATAGAAAGGCCCTTTTGACACCTCATAGAAACTGGGAGCTTTTAAATTTTTTCTACTAAACTGTTCCCTCATTATTTGCATGCTTGCAGAGAGGTAATTCAGGCACAGAGAGCTGAACCCTTTGCTTTCTCATATATAAATGAGTAAAAAAATCCAGAAAAACATAAAGTATAGAATTCCTGCAGAGTTCCTATTGTGCACAATCCTTTGCCTCCACTGCTTACAATCTTAGGAATGCAGAAACTGCTGCTCAGAAACAGCACCATGCCCAGGGACTGAGCTCAGCTGATGTGTATGCTGTGTAATATTAAACACTTTTGTATTAGTAACGCTGGATATTGTCTGCAAAAACAAGGCCCTAAAAGACAGAAGGATTGCTGTATTTCCCAGTCTCAGTAAATCTGAACTTCCACGTTATAAGAAAAAAAGATTAATAAGACATAGGTGTCATATTTGTTGTCTGTAACCCCAAATGCAGAGAGGTGTCTGGAAATCCAGTGAAGTGAAACTAGTACATGCCAACCTGTTAGTGAATCCTGCTGTGCTGAGTGTTCTTTTACGCTTCCAGGTACTGAAATGGAGAACATAGGGCCATTAAGAACAGAAAATTAGACTAGAAATTAGTAATTGCTGGAAACGATCTGTCTGTGCAGATCTGTTTAAACAAAGCTGGTATTCATCCACTGGGAAAAGGAAGTGCCATCTCCCTAACACATGCATGCTCATGTGTACGTGAGAGGTATTTTAATGAGGAGATTCATAAAAAATTGCTAAAATTTGACAAAAAACAAAATATTTATCATGCATTCTCTGTGGGTATTTACCTGGGGCAGTTATCTAATGAACATTATAAATAAAGCTCTGCAGATGCTCTGTGGACACACACTTCTTCAAGTGCTGGCAGACCTGTAGTTGTAACAGAATGTTAAAGTACGGGAGAAGCAAAATTAGATGTGTTTGTGACATTAGTTTTTAATTATTTACTTGTTTTGTTCCATCTGCTTTTCCTTGTTCTGCCAGCAAAGATTTGGCAATGTCTGCCCCATCCATGTGAATGCTCTTATCCTGTAATTGTCATGAGCACCGTTTTAACCTTGTCATTTGACTATTTAGGAACTTGCCCTTGCTAGTGTTGTTTATTTTCCTGATTATTCTGTGGCTTGGTAAGGAATGCTGAAGGCCTCACAGTCAGCGTTTAAAAGGACTGGGCCATTCCTTTGTCCTGTGGTAATAACAAAAAACTTGGTCCCACTCCTTGATTCACTCCTTGTGATTCCTGAGGAATCTCATTTCACTTCACTGTCTCCTCTGTAGGACTGGATTTCTATCATCTGTTTCCATTTTTATTTTCTTTCCAGATAGACAGCCCCCTTCATCCTAGGTCAAGTGTTTTTCTGAGGTTCCTATGGATTGTATACACAGAGTAATATTTGCTTTATAAATAGAAATATCCTTCTAGTTTCAGTGGTTTTTTTTTCATGAAGTCTTTGACCTTAAGAAATACTCTTTGTAGCATGCCTCATTAATAGAGATTATATTTATAGCTTCTCAAGCAGTAATCAAGAAGCCGGGAAATAACTTTACTATCCATAGGACCAAATGTTACCTTCTTGCTTGAACACTGGTGTGTGTGGTTCAGAGAATTCTATTAATGTTCACATAGAGTTTAGTTTCAAAATCTTGGTTTCTTTTGCAAAAGCTTTATGCTTAGCAACTGCAAAATGCTAGTTTTGTTTGTCATTGCAAATCTTCAATTTTACAGTTACTGAGTCTTCACAACATTTCTTTAGATAGCTTCATTTTACCTGTCAGAAAGTTCTGAAGGACATTACTTCTAGATGACATTTCCTAAGCTTTGTTATAGCTTACCCAGTCCCATAAATTTCCACTGATACCACAGTTATGCAATACCCTAAGTGAAGACCATAAAAACACTGGGCTTCAAGGCCATTTCACAGAGAGGGTTTGTTTTGTTTTCCTTTCACCCTTCTCAGCTCCTACAAAGGTTACCAGAGAAGCATCTTTACAGTTCTCATTAACTTAATTGCTAGACATGGGAAGTACAATATGAGGAAGCTGTGTCAAAAAGATGACATTTTTTACCTGGAGTAGGAAAGACTGCATCAGGTTTTTGCTCTTTTTGTTTTAAGATCAGTGTAAAGGTTATTTCCTCTTCTTATTGCAATTAAAATTCTACCTAAAACCCAATCTGTTCTATTCCTCCCACTTGCAGAACTCCTTGTTTCCCACTCCTCCAGTGTAAAATATCCCCAGTTTGAACTATAATTATATGATCAAACAGGTCTTGGTCACACAAGAGTCTAAACTACTCATCATTGCTTTGAAGGTCTGGCATTTTTTCCCTCACCAAAAATAAATGTAATATTTGTGCACACATATATGCAAACATTATGAAAAAAAACCCTGTTGCCCTTAGGTAGGTGGCTCATTTATGACATTTCTTTCTTTGTTCAATTCCTCCTCTGTCCTCAAGACTATACTTTGATCATACTCAAGACCTTGCTTGAAGCATGAGACTTACAATACAAGGAAATTGCTCCCAGCACAAACACAGAGGGAGAATGAGTACTTGGGAAAAAATGTTCAAAGAAACACAACTTAAACAACAAGATAAAGAAGGAAACTATTCAGGAAAAGGCAGGCATAATCAAAAGAGAAAAATAAAAGCGTGTTTCTTCACAGACGTCTTAATCTGCCAGATTTATACAGAACCAAAGTTTGTGCAGTAAGTCCTCCAGGGCTTCTGTCTAACTGATTGCTTCATATGAATTCTTTGATGCTTATAGACAGACAAGATTGGAAGAAACACTAATACATACACATGTAACATAGATAAAAGAGAAAAGGAAACAACAAATCACACGTTTTCATGCCAAATCTTTTGTTTAAATTATACAGGAGGAATAAAATGGAGCAAAGGCAAGGTCATGGTTTCAGTACTTCTCTGTGTTTGGGTTTTGCTGCACAGTACAGGAAGGACCCCGCAAACTGGCTGAAGGTGTAGGGTGACCACTGACTGACACAGAGGGGCTGCAGCCTTTGACCTGGAAGGAGAGCTTGCAGGCCCAGGGCTGGGTCAGCTGGGACAGGAGGTGTCCAGCAGCTATCCTGGCACTGGGAGTAGGGAGAAGATGCAGCCAGGCACCTCACAGTGCTGCATGGCAGGAGGGTGAGAAGCACAAGCTGTCCATAAGGGGGGTTCGCACCCCGTCTGGGAGAAGCCCTGGACAGCCCAGTCTGAGCCCAAGGCTGAGCCTGCCTAGAGAGACCCTTCATTCCCCACGTTGCTATTTTCTGATTTGTTACTGGAAGACATAGGTGGTGTATTTCAATCTCTGCCAGCCGTAGTTACCTTGCTCCCCCTCATCCTTTCACACAAGTTCTGAAAACAAAAACTGAATGGAAAACAACAAGGGGTTCCAAGTAGTTATTCTTTCTTAATGAGACCTGGGTGGCAAGAAACAAATCACCTGGACTTGTTTAAGCAAAGTACAGCAATTAATTAAACTAGGCAGCAAACTGGCAGAAATATTTAGTTATCCTCCTCTGAAATAACTAATTTAGTAAGAAAAACTTTAACAAATTGTGTGGCAAGAATTAGAAGTCTCCATTCCATGGCATATGAAGAGTGAGTAGCTGAGTCTAAAAACCAATAGACAGAGAAATATTTCTCCAAATAAAACATAATGCACAAAGGCAAGCTCTGTTTCTTCATTATGGGTTATACATCTTTATGAAGAGAACTTCAAATATGAGCACAGGCATTGTACATTTAGTTGTCATTTTAGAAAATATTCCTCTGTCTCACAAGTAGACACACATATATAGATACAGATATAGACATAAACACATATCTATACATACATGTGTTTGTATATATATATATATTATGTGTGTGTGTATTTTAATACACATATGCACACATATACATATTAGTCTTTCCAGGCAGATGTATATAAGACAGCTCCTTAAAGACAGATCTTAGATGATTCAGAAAATTCATCTGAGTGGCTGGAGACTGGGATAAAATAGTGGTATAGATATTGGCACATCTGCCTGAATCACAGTGGGGTTTTACTGAATCCTCCACTAGAGTTAAGGCAATAACACAATTGCTGTGCACTTCTAAGTGAATGTCTTGACAAGGTGTGTATAAATACATAATTAATCACATAAATGTTTCAGAGGCTAAGTAAGTAACTGAAAATCACAAATGTGACTTCCTTATAGGTGTAGTAGTTTAAATAGTTAGAGAATAATGACTTTCTGTAGATTGTCTCATTCTGGAGATATTACCATGTGATGTAGATGAGACATTAACTGCTAACACCCTTTTCTCCCCTTCATTCCACTGGTCACATTCACTATGTACACAAAGAGAGTATGGTTGAGTCTAGCTTATGCCACTATCCCAGCAAGCAGGAAAAGAAAAACTGATATTGAGTAGAGCAGTCTTAGGCCTGCCACATAAGAAGTTAGAGGCATAACCACCAGTTAGATGGATTACCATTTGACTGAATTTTCTTAAATCTGTTCTTGGCATCCTTCTCCTCTGGGCTGTCTGATGCATATTTTAATACAGTCTAAGATGTTAAGGTGCTATAATACCTCACAAGAGAAGCAACAGTTCCCTTTGAATTTAGTTAGCATTTCATCATAAGTAAAACAGGCAAACTTCAGTGCCTGTTCTAAATCTTTACATACATATAGGAGTTGCCTTGTTGTACAGAGATATTAATTGTGCTCTGCACTCTAACCCCAAAAGGATGGAAAATGACTCATTGCCGTGTATATTATTTTATAGATAGCTATGCAGAGACATCTTTTATATCATTCTCTTTTAAAATTTGTTTTTCCAGAGTCCTGATTGCTAACGAGGTCATATGTGTGTGTGTCATATGTATGTGTGTGTTTGTATGCAAACACGCACGTTCAGGCAGCCCAGAATAATCTCAGCTGCACTGAGAAGGATACGTGTGGCCACAGCCTGCAGAGATCCGAGTGCTGGTGAGCATTGTGTTGTGGAATGAAGAAGGGGTGTGTGTGTGCCTCTTCTCCTCCTGACAGCCTGCCCAATGCCTGCAGAGCCCTAGCTGTGCACCAGCTCTGAGAACAACAATCTGTTGCAGCCGCAAACACAGAAATTCTGAGCCGTGGCAGTTTTTCATCTCATCTGTCAAACTGGTTGTAAGAAAGACAGGGATTGCTAGTGTAATCTGTTGACACACAAAGATTATACCAATGAGGCAATCCAAAAGAATTGTCAGCAGAGTGGTTTCAGAAGGGCCCAAAGAGATTTCCAGGCAAACATGACTGACGACTGGAGAGCGGGAAAGAAACCCAACCAAACAACAGATTAAGGCCAAAGCAGTACATATTTACAGCCCAGCACACAGTTGCACTCAAATGCCTGAACTTTCAGAATTCCATATGTGTAGAGAGGTAAAAGATACCTTCTGTGAAAAGCTTTATTACTACTGGGAAAAAAGGTCTAACAAAATATAAATACTGTAGTATCATAAACATCAAGTTGTTGTAGATTTTAGAGATGCCATCATCTTATGTCAAGGATAGGCCATTTACTTCACGGAACTGTACTGAGATGACTCAGTGACTCATTCACCTACTATTCATAAACATTCTTTTTATCTCTTAGTGTTTTCTAATTTAATTACTAGTTGGAGAGTAGGGATTTTTTTTTTGATACAAAACACATAGAGAATTCTTTTGAATAGCATTACTTCTTTGCACTATTATATTCAGATCAGTTTATAGGAGTAAATTTTTAAGAAGACAAAGATAACCATGACAATACTAAGCCAACACTTCTGCTCCACTATTTGTAAAAACCCGCTTGTCTGGATTTTTCAGTGGTGAGTTTTTTCAAATACACTATGAAGGATATAACCTTTCAATAGCCTTTCTATATCTAATAACCTTTCTATATCAATATAACCATATTGATAACAATCATGTTGAGGCTTTTTACTTGGACAAATTCCATAGCATTTTACTGTTGCTAATCCTCTGGCCTTTCTGTTTAGACATAAAAGTATGAATATTTGCATAAATACAACTCACAAATTATATAATTGACAAATTAGGACTTAAATGCAATTTCCAGATACAGCCCATATTTTGCAGCCAATTTGGAGTGTTACAGAAGACATTGTACACACAGAGGTACTAAAATAGACTGATGGCTTGAGGAGAAGTTATACAAGATGTATTTTTTTTAAATTATTTCACTTTTGGCAAAGAGAGTATTTTAATATCTAGGCAGAATGGACTAAACCACAAAAAGAGGTTTTTCTGTTTGAAATAGAAATATTTTTGGTTTCCTCAGTTACCTATTTTCTTGCAGTTCAACCATAACAGAGATTTGAAGCTCTATTATAAATGGCTGATAACTGTGTTTGGAATACTCACCATTTTATGACTAGCACAAGAAGGCTGTCTACAACCATTGCAGTCCCCTGAGAAACAGGATAAAGGGAAACCAAGGAAAATAGCAGAGGGCTTTAGCAAGAGGACACCTCCATTCAGAATCTATAGTGTTATTTAATGTCTTTTTTTTTTACAGCAGGTGAACAATATTCGTTCCATGTCTGAATAAGTTGGAAGGATCCTAGTTTAGTATTTTGCTCTCTGTGTCAGCCAAAATAAAACCCATTTGTTCTTAAAAACAAAATGAAACTTTTACTTCTTATTCCGTCTCAATGGAAAAACAATTATCAATTCAGCTACCACATCTATTGAACAAACGCTAGGAGCAAAAAACCAAAATATGTTTGTAACCTCAGTGAGCTCTCACAGAAAAATAGCTGAAATCTATTTGTCCTATTCTCCTTCCATCTTAAGCTTATTTAGTTTACCCTTCACAAATGTTTCCACTAACTTCCTAATCAATTTTTTTCCCAGCTTTTCTAAATGTTTTTGGATACTAAGCATTCCCTGATGTCTTGACCCTGTATTGAATCAGTCCAAAGCAGCCCACTGGGAACTTTCCCAATTCCTCGCTCTTTAGCGCACAAACACACATATATAAAACACTTTCATTTTGACTGCAAAAAGGTGCTATATGTTCCTTCTGTATTTCAACTTTATACCTCTAAACATCAAGTTTTGTGCTTATTATGTGTAGTCTCAGCTCCACTTTTGAATTAGTAACTTTATATACTTAGTTCTTAACACTAGGTGAGGACTTCCCTGTATTTCTTGGAGCAAACAAACAAGCTTAGCGTTAAACAGCATGCATCCCCTCCTTGGACCCAGGTAGATTACTGGTTACAATCTAATCAGTAATAAAACAAACAAGAAGATGAGTGAGGAACAAATGGCTCTTTCCTGGAACACTGGGCAATACTGTTTAAACATCCGTTTATTTGGGTTATAAAGCTGGTCAAATGCAGGAAAAATTATTAGGAAAGCATGGCTGAGAAAAATTTCCTGGGTTATTGAACTTGACCTTCTACTGACCTTCTCCTGCTATAGATCCTCTTTCATATTCAAGCTATACATGTTCCTCTTAGATCATCATAAGCATTGCAGCAGGTTTTTATTGGTCTTTGCCTTGGAGAACTTCATCTCTCTGTAGTCCTGGCAGTTTTCTAAATGTGCGGCAGAGGTAAATTACTTTTACACACTTTTTGTGATTGCTGATGCCCTAAGTTATGATAGCTTTCAGAATCACAGTGGAGTTGACACCAAACCTCAGTGCCCACATTCACAAAGATGCTCAAAATGAATGAGTAGGAAGAAATTGTAACCTGCCATCACCTATGGCTTTTGCTTGTTTATAGTAAATTCTGAAGCCTAAGAGTCTTAGCATATATTGTTAAATCAGAAATTGTTTGGCAGCACTACTATAGATGATTGAACCAGAGCAATTATCTTTCTGATTTAGCACATGTTCTGAGAAGTCAGAGTTGAGAATTGTTGTCTTTGAGAAGTGGTCATGTTCAAGTTCGTTTTACTGTTACTAGCAGATCTTCTGTCTCTTCTGTAGATGAGAAAGCTATATGTGACATTAGCTGTGCAAAAATACAGTTTTCCTTAATCAAAGGAGTTGCTGCCAATAGTATATAGGTGCCTCTTTCCTGCCATAGACTGTTGTGTTCCAAAAGCTCTGCTATGACCTCTACATTTTTAAATGAAGGGAACATCTGAAAAAAGACAAGGACTTTTCTTATCTGTGAATGTCTTAGGTTTTTCCTTTGCTATTTCCTACGCAAAAATACATATGTGGAGCCAGTCTAAGTATTTAAGAAAACAGTATGTAGTTCATTCACATGTATGTACACAATACCAATCTGCTTGTGCTGTTGTGAGGATTAAAAGGACAAGATAATTACATCCTGTCTAGCATGCTGATAAAAATACATTAGTCAAAGAAAGAAAAAAGGTAACGTGTGATAAAATCAGAAGGGTCCCAGAATAAGCCATCAGAGACCTGAACTGAGGTCACTTGATACAACTGAGTCAATACTGTCTTTGTTGCTTTTAACTTTCATTTTGCTATCTATATGAATAGAAGCCTTTTCTGTAGAGGGGTAGCAATGGCAGTAGCAGTTCTCTGAGATCTCTTTCTCTGTATTTAATAAAGGAATTCCTTTATAATTTTCACTTTTGAGGACAGGGCAGAATTTATAAAACTGGAATTTCTCTGTGAGTATCAAGCCTCTCCCTAAAAATGAGAGTAATTATATCCCCCTTTTTCACATGCAATCAGCTACTAGAATAATAGGCCCTTATTAATTACCTGTCTAAAATATTAGACAAAAAGTTGCACATATAAACCAGGAGAAAAAATAAGTAAGATTTAAGGCAAAATTCCCTTCTTCTTCCATGCATAAAGAGCTGGGACAATGAAATTTCACAACCTAAACAAAAACTCAGTTTTAGTAAATTTCTTGATGAACATTTATCAAGGAGGGAGAAATTTCTCAGACAGGAGAATTCTAGACAAATAAGGATAATACAAATGAAATGTCAGAGGTACTCTGACAAAAAATGTGACCAGTCCTGCTGCTAAGCTGTTAGAGTACATCACTGCCGGTGTTGGACAACACACACTAAGCAACTGGTATTACATCCCAGCCCAATTTTGATGCCAGCCTCAGGGCAGTGATCTGAAATAACAACTCACACATACCTCTTGCACTACTAAGACCAAAACACCTTGCCTATATCAGACTTTGCTGGGAGAAAAATAGCTTTCATTCCATCTGAAGACCCACAGGCTACACACAAAGCAAAGGAACAGAGTCCAAGCCTCTGCTCTTCATGAAATGAGAAGAAACTGTATAGTGCCACTGAGAATATGTCTGGCCTGCTCTTCTCTCCTTGCCAAATTAGTGGTGTCACCAGCATGTTTGGCAGCAATATCCAGAAGTAACCTCATTTATATACTTAGTATTAGGCTGGCAAATAAAAGCATACATTGGAAGATTTTGAGTTTGTTCATATCAGACCAGTACAGCATATTGAGTACTCTGTTTTTCACAGTTTTAGTGGTTTACTTCTTCAGCTCTTCAAGCCTCTCCTCTGCCAAGGCACACCATCCATCTGTCCCTCCAGACTAACCAAATTAAATACTTACAGAAAACATGACATGGACAACCTAAATTGTTGTTGTTGCAGAGAAGTTTTGCCACAAAAGAACTTGACATTTTGGGCTTCTGAGCTCCATTCTGCTTCCTCAGAGCTACAGGACCATTTTTCTTAAGGACACAGCATCAGGAAACTCTGCATCTTAGATGTACATATTGTTGCAGAATGTTTCTTACCATAGTAGGCAAAGGGCTTCATTGTCTTTAAGACATTGACACCAATATAACTATTGCAGTATAATCACATTTACTTATGAATAATATCACTCAAACATAAGCATGTCATCAGCTTTGACTTACGATGCAGTTTAGATTTGATTAGGTACCATCTAAAAGCTTGCGGTTTTTATAGCCTTTAATGTAAGTTCTTAAAGATTATTCTTCTTTTCAAGTTTTAAATTATTTTTGTTTGTATTTTTCTTTATGTATTTAGATTTCAGAGAAAGGTTTATTTTATTAATTGCTTGGAAGACAAAAAAACTGTTAATATAGATAGCAATAGAGGCAGTAAAAAAAGTGGGACTGATCACTTGTTAACTACAAAGCAAAATTTAGAAAATGTAAGAGTAGATCAGACAAACAGAAATATAAACACAATAGCCATTTCCAAGATGAACCTCTCTCTGCTTATAAAGAATTTCACAGAATTATGATGTAACTAAACATATAATTTATGTGTGATAATAAAAAAGAAAACTTCTCTGAACTGAAGGCTCTCTGGTCATTCTTGATCCTACTGCTAATTTCACTATTAAACCCAGCAAGTTCAGTAAGGAATATTTCTCAAATAATATTCTTTAACCATGGCTTCTATTAATTAATCACATAGCATACCAAACATTATTTGTGTGTATCTCGTGAATGTATCCCTTCTCACTGAGCACCACTTTAGCTATGCATAATATAATAGTGTAGAATGGTTCAGCTGGAAGAAACCCAACATCTGATCATCTAATCCAACTTGCAGTGGCACAAATCAGTCACTTTCCTTACAGCCTGGAACATTTATACTTGTCTTATATATCCTCTCACTCACCTGCCTGCCAGTCTAAGTAATCCTACTCTTTTTAATCTCTTCTCTAAATGGATATAGTCCCCTGTGGCTGTGTAATTCGTGCCATGGGAACAGAGGGAGAGGAGCAGCCAGTGCTTTTCTGACCAGGGGCGGTGCAGGAGGAGAATCCTTCTTAGTGCCAGTCACAAGGTGATTATACAAACAGTTCTGGCTGTGAGTGTGTGCTAAAAATAAAAATAACACCAGATAATACTAACGTGACTGATAGTCTGCACAGAACAACCCAAGCACCAAAACAAGGTTTGGTGCTTTTGGTTTTTTGTTTACTCAAAAACAAATTAGGAAGACCCACAAAAGTTTGCCAACATGGAAGTGTTTTTAAGAAAAGTCACTTCTCTGGATCAGTGTGAGTGATTGCATGTGTTCAACTGCCCATCCTCCCTCATTAGTCAAAAGAAGGAGAGTTTCTAATCTTGTCCTAAGCACAGATAAGTACATAGTCTTCGTTAACAAGTTTTTAAAGCAGAGATAAACTTGATTATCCATTATGATTGGTAACTTGGCAGAAATGGAGACCAAACTGACTTTGTCTTTGAAATATATGCTGCTACTTACCTGGTTGTTAGTTCAAGTTTCAGATTAATTAGAGAAGTAAGCTCCTGAAGTACTCTTGAAAAACAGTCTTCCCTACAGGAATTCTTTCAGTCCTTTTTTTGGTGAAGGGTTAACTGGCTTGTAGGCAGTTCAAAATCTTGTATTACATGCAGATCTCAAGTTTCTTGCAGAACTGAATTCCTGAAGTCTTTTGTGCAGTGTACTAACACAGTTTCAAAGTATTCTTTCTCACATATACCTCAACTCAACATAGAGCCACGTATAACACAGGCAGTGAAACAGCTGCAGTCAGACAGAGGAAGTGACCAAAGAGCATCATTCAGATGTAAAGATACTTAGAAATATATGTAGATATATAGAAATATGTAGAATATTCATGAACCTTTAATAGAAGAAATGCAGACAGAAACTCCCTTGTTCCTTTCCCAGAACATTCCTAAAGGCAAAATCATTTAGTTCCTATAGAAATGTTCCTCAGAGCAGTGACCATATAAATTACAGCAGACAGATGAGTAAGTCAATTTCTTAAGGATGTATTAATAGTCAGTATTAATAGGAAAGTGGCATCAGTCTAAAGAGATTCAGAGATTTCTGAGATAATTTTATTGGAGTTACCATTCAATTTCTTTATAGATAGCAACCAAAATTATATGAATGGACACCTAAAATGATGGTCACTCAACAGAACAAAAGTACAAACCTCTAACCAGTTAACCTCCATATGAGAAAACATTCCTATTTAGCTCTCCTGCTTCAGATGTTTGCTAAACACAGAAATCCTTCTTTAAACTGTTTGAGTAGCATTTAACCACAAAGGGAGGCTATGGCCACTTTCTCAGATGTAGATATCTACACCACAGCTCACTGTCTACACCAGATAAATCCCTCCCTCTGCACTGCTGTGAATGAGTGAGAGCAATGTTTTTGTGCAGATTTGCATCTGGTCTATCTCCAAGAAAAATCATCAGGTGAAGTTGTAGGAGCTGTGGTGATTGCTATTATTATCAAGATGGGATTCACCATTGCATGTTGATTCATGGACATGGATTATTTCCAGTTCTATGTTGAGAATAAAATAAGCAAGGCTGAGAGCTCCTGGAAAGTAAAATAATAAATATTATTGCTTTGTCAAAACATTCCTTCACCTCAGTTGTTTCAAACAAGATTTAGTATCTCTGTGCAAAGCAATGGTTGTATTAAACTTCTACTTTGAGACAGCCATGCCCTTTACCATTCCAAAGAGGACAGAATATGCTGCATGTAAAGTGCAGTGAACTAAGTCCTAGTTCAAAATGCTAGGTATTATTGTATAATTCCAAGAGTGGCTTGGAGTAAAGTAGAAATATGTACTCTATTGCCAAAAAGCACATATATCGGAACCAGTACTGCCCCAAAAGTAAAGATTCATCTTCCAAATGAGGAACCATAATTTCCTAAAATGACTTCTAAAAAGTTACTTGTCATTGTCTGATCACATCTTTTACCCACTATTCTTTGACTCTAGGACAGAAAGTATTCAACTTCTTAAAAGATGTGCTACGATGTCAAATATGGCTTAGATCTGACTATGACTGCCTGAGACGTTTCTAAAGGTAGGAATGTTGTGCAACCTAATACCATAAGTACTTTTAATTTAAATGTTAAATCAGTGGTGAAAGA
Organism: Cisticola juncidis; assembly: GCA_013400215.1. Classification (NCBI taxonomy): domain Eukaryota; kingdom Metazoa; phylum Chordata; class Aves; order Passeriformes; family Cisticolidae; genus Cisticola; species Cisticola juncidis. Next base: position 562,251 of record VXBR01006649.1, read on the forward strand.
TTTCACACACCTCTCATCCAAGAAAGGATTTGAGCTGTCAGGGAATTCTTATTTAAGCAGCATTTTTCTCAAGAAGGCCAAATAATCCCAATCAAAACTTTCAACAGAAAATTAACAGTTTAAATAAAACCTTAACCCAAAATAGAGGCCATTCAACTTTTAAATTTTTAATTAAGTAAGAAAAAGGGAGAAAGGGTGGGCAATAAAAGAAGCAGATCAGTCTAGGGTATGTCATCGGTGTGGGAAATCCTATTTACCACCTTCATTCTCCTTCAGATGAAAGGTATATCCTCTAAATTTCAATTTTCTGCTTTCATTGTTGAATTTCTTGGATTGAGTCTCTGATTCCACTTTGTATGTTTGCAAAAGAATAATACTATACTGCATTCACTGACTGTGTATCTGTTTATTTTAGGTATGGCAGAGTGGGGAATTTAGTCTTGTCTTATATTCTCCTGGATATGAGTGCAACATGCTGCTACATAACGTAGGTTACTGTCTGCCCATCTCTGAGCCATGTTCTCTGTCTGTCTGCCTCCCACCTTCCCACTGTCCCCCTTTTTAGTCCTAAAGAGTAAATACACAAATACAGAAACATTTTTCACTGATCTGAAGTAGAAAGTACTTGAAGCTCAGGAAATTTAGAGAGGAAAACCAAATTAAAACCCACAACATGTAAAAATACTTGCAAAATCCATGTACTACTCCTTTTTATAAAGTAAGCATTTCATAATTTTCAGCCACTACATTTTCCTGTTTCTCCTACACATTCAGCTCAGACAAAAACAAAGATAGAGGTATGGATATGATAAGACCACCATCTTGGAAGGATTTTGGAGCTTTCTCTTTTTCAGAACAAATTACCTTTCTGTTCAGTGTAAGACTTGGCATAAGGAGTCCAGCGCTTCTTACTTGCAGATTAATCCACAGAGCATTGACATTAAATTTTACTTAAACCAGAATTCCTGTCTTGCACTTTTTGGGGTACTTCAGGAACTAAGAATTCTATACACACACACACACATATATATACACACACACATATATATACACTTATATATACTTATATATACATATATAGTTGCTTGTCATTAGAGAGGGAAGCTTTTATAATTGCTGTTCTGTGTACATTTATTAACCATTAAGGAAAGATGTTTTATGACAGTTTTCCTGCCTGGCTGGAGGATTCAGCACAAAGCAGAAGTGCTAATGAAAATAGATTCAGCAATAGTGTCCAGATTTCTTGGGGCATGCTCTTGAGCTTCAGCCATGGACTGCATGTGTACCACATGCGGTAACACTGGGCAGAGGGATCTGCTTCACGTAAGTTAGTTTAAGAAATATTAGCATGAGAGATAGAGGTTATGACACTGATGCCTTCAAAATCTAGAAACAATACATTTTCAAGATGATTAAAACAGAGAGAGTAATAATATAAAGGCAGATCTTGAATTGGAGGACTCCATGTGCAAATATGGCAAAATGTTCATGTGATACAGGACTTCCATGATTTTATAAGTTTTAAAAACTAGGATATTTGACAACAGTGTCCAATTAGAAGAGCAATTACCAAGGTAATCCCCCATTCTGGTTCTGTCCCATTTGAACCCTTCCCCCTGAATTTCTAGCCCCATATTTATTATTTCTAAGATACCTGGTAAAAGAAAATAAGACATCTTTGGCTATAGAGGCCAGACTAAATAATATTTCAAGAATGTAACATAATATGTGTTAGAAGGCTAGCTAATTATTATTAAATGTAGAGAGAAAAGGTCAGGGAAAACATTGGGATCTACAGCCATGTATTAGAAATCTACAAAGCTACAAATATATGAAAAATATATAAAAGCTTAGGCATCAAAATGATTAATCAACCTGCTTCTTTTTCAGAGAGAGGTTTTTTTATGTTTAAAGCCTTTTATACTATGCTGCCATACATATTGTGGATATTCCTATAATGACTACTTATACCAATATTCTAAAGGTGTACTTAAAACTGGATTCCTGTTCTGTTTGTTATGATGACAGAATTATGTTTTCTCTTTATAGTCAGAGACAAAAGAAAAGGCACTCAATCATGCTTTTCCTTAATTGACAGCCTCTTTCCTTGTTTCTGTTGGAAAAGGGTATTTCCTTGAATATTTTTCTTCATTGGGCTGTCTGCAGGAACAGGGAGATTGTCAAATATAACCCCTACTTCTATATGATATTATTAAACATAACTTTACTTTCTTCACTCAGTTATGATATTGGGAAATATTATGTTGGAGTCCAGGATTTCCCTCTGGCAGCCCTGGAGAAGATGGAGTCTGTACAGGGGGGTCTGGGATCTGTACAGGGGGGTCTGGGATCTGTACAGGGGGGTCAGCCAGCCTCCCACAGAGCCCAGGAGGACTCTGACTCTGGCTTCTGTCCATGGGAGTGAATACTCACGTGTAAGAGGAATCACAGATCCTAAGAATTTAGAGATAGATAGTAGTTTGTTATAGAATATAAATATAGAGATTAGGATTCTTTGTATATGGGGTTGAAAGGACAAGATGGAGGAATTGGGGAGTGGCCCCTGGCCTCCTTGTTCTTGTTCTTCTCTCCCATCTTTTCATGACTTGGACTTTAGAGATTGGTTTAGAATAGAATTGACGTATAAGTGTAGAAAGTTGTTATTGGTAATATTTGGTAAATAAAAAATACATCTTGGACAGTGGTTGGGTCGGAGATACCGTACTTAAAGTGCGGGGATCTCTGATCCGTCCCAGTCCTGCCGCGTGTCCTGCTCTGCTGGGGACACCTTGCAAAGCTGAACAAGAACTGTTAGATAATATGGAATAAACAACTCTGATAACACAAACTGCTGGACTCATCTTGTCGTCTCTGCCTTCGGTGTGAAACACTTAGGGCAAGGAGAAGACTGAAAACCTTATTACCTTGGGGAACAGCAACCCCAGGGAAATCCCCAGGGAACAGCAACCCTGGGGGAAAACCCCGCTGCCTCGGGGAACGGCCGCCCCGAGGAGAATCTCAGGGAACAACGACCCCGAGAATATTATACACTGAATTTCAGCAGACATCATCCAATTTTTCTAGTTTGGTAGATCACCAGACAAAAGGAGAGAAATTTAAAGTTAAATGCTAGCAATATCAAGACAGGATTTGTGTGAAAATGAAATGAAAATGTATCCAGCTACTAATTGTCTGAGCACTCTCCAGCACTTACAAATACATCTACAACTGATTGAGTAGGTTGGTGTGGAACACAAGGCTTGGAAGGCAAAATTAACCTTCAACAGTGCATGCTACTTAAGCTTGAGAAGCAGCAGCCTTGTGTTTTACAAATGTTTTCAGAATGTAGCCTGAACAGTTTTCACATTGCTGAGATAATGTTCAGACTACATTCTGAAAACATTTTCAAAAGTCTGCCAGAGGCAAGGCTGATTTAAATTTTGGATTAGATTTCCAACTGAATAGATGTCATAATTGTCCTGTAAGAACAAACAATGTGTGTGAGGTATACGAAAAATACTATCCTGGTGTAAACCCTACACTCACACAAATTAGATCTGCTAATACAGTAATATCTATTGTACTTTAATTTCTTAAGCATTATTTTGAAATTACACCACCTAACTAAGAAGTCTTTGGGGCTACTGAAGAAATTGTTTACCATAAGAATACTAGGCTAGTGTATTGCAGCAAAAATAAAATAAAATAAAATAAAATAAAATAAAATAAAATAAAATAAAATAAAATAAAATAAAATAAAATAAAGAAGAAGAAGAAGAAGAAAGGAGAAGAAGAAGAAGAAGAAGAAGAAGAAGAAGAAGAAAGAAGAAGAAGAAGAAGAAGAAGAAGAAGAAGAACCAGCAACAGCATACAGGGTATTCCTGAAAAAATATTGTAAGCAAACTATTACCTTGTAACAGTTTTCCTAATCTGGTATTTAAAATTGCCATAATATCTGCTCACAAAGCTTTGAGTGACCACCTTGATACAGGAAAGAGAAGCGTTGCATATCTGGATCCTAGCCTTAAAATAGAAAGTATCTTAAAGTATGTTTTTAAAATAGTCTACAGTATAGATGGTGAAATCTTTTTTATTTTTTTTTCTGAAAGAAACCACTCACAAAATCTAGGCCTACTTTAATTATTGAGACACCAGCTATACCAAATGCTAAAACACTGAGGGTCAATTACATTTTAACTTACAACATACGCCTTCAAATACTTTTTTCCTTACCTAACTTGTTTGTGTTTGTTAGTAATAGTATGGATGTAAGCGTACACCAGATAGTTCTCTTTTAGCTTGAAATGAGCCTAATTTAAAAAAAAAATCCTTGAAGTGTCTCTACTGTGTAGTGTATTAGTCACCCTATCTTTTACAGATTAAGCTCTTTGGCATTGTAGGAGAAATCATCTGCTGCATACTGGCATCAAGCAAAAGCAGATTCATAAACTCTGCCCTTAATCTCTCTTTCAGTTTTCTTCCAATTAGAAACAATCTTTCGCTGATACTCTAATTAATACTTACACATTAAAATATTAGGCATTATAGCAGAAATCATCTGTTATATTCTTCCATACAGCAAAACTAGGTTTGTAAGCCCTTGCCCTTAATCTTTCTTTCAATTTTCTTCCATTTAAAAAACATCTTTCCCCAATACTCTAATTAATGCAAATGATATTCATGATTAGTTAGTATTATGCTAATCTGAGCCCCAAATTTCCCTAAATCTACATGGTGTTGTCTGAGTACCAGATTGCTTTGGGTTCCTAAGTAAAATTACATTAGCCTGCCAGCTGTACAAAACACCATGATAGAGTAGAAATCCAAGCAAATCATCAAGATTACATTAGTTTTGTTTCTTAATGAACAACTGTTTGCATTAGGGATTACAGACAAATTATGATTTTCCTCTCTGTACCCAGGCAGCCAGGCATCTGTTGAGAAGTTTCATTTTTTTTCCTGACTAAATAGATTGAGGAGAGCTAAGACAGAGAGATGAGTCTAATATTTCATGTAATTGAATTTTTTCCATTACAAAGCAATCAGCACTCTGTGGCTCACTGCTAACCTTGCGTTCTCTCTTCCACTCCAGCCTGGAATGCAGGAGAAACCTGAGCAGCTTTGTTGTGTTTTTTTTTTTTTTTTTCAGAAAGCCATCAGTCACCCAGCTTCTCCTCTCTTCCTACAGAAGCAGATTATGTGCTTTATAGTCATACCTGCTGCCTGTTATAGTCACACCTCAAGCCTGTTTCCCAAACCATGTTGCCACAATTCCTGCTGCTCTGATATATAAACCATGTGCAGCCAAAAAGCATTTTGTGTGGAAAACAGAGCATCAAGCCCATGCCTGTCTGAGTTAACAGTGCACACAAGGAAACTAGGCTAGGAAAGGGGTGTGATAATGAACAGGGTTCCACCAAGACTGATAATCTTTAAAGTGTAACAACAAAGTGCAGCTCTGTATACCTACACAATTTAGCAGCTTGTTCAAGTTTGTCCCTCTTTCGTGTCAGACTCCTGTAACATGCTTGTTGTTACGTTCTGCTTGATTCAATTATGCTCCTAGTGTAGAGGTTCACTCATTTTTCCATGCACTAATCTCCAAAACTCACACTGTGACAGCTCATCATTGCTGGCAAAAATGTAGTACACCGAAAGGAAAAGAAAGGCTCTGATACCTTCACCATTGTGTATCAAGATCTCCTGATTACAAGATACAAATAGCAAGTTAATCATGATCAATCTGTAGAATGCAGGGCAGTAAACGGTGGGTAAATCACCAGCCATATGACAACCCAAAGCAGCAGCAAAATAATTCTGCACAATTTCTTTCCTCATATCAAAACCTATTTTAATATTACAGCTCACTCTTGGCCTATATATAAAAATATGTACTGAGAGGCACTGCCAGTGTTGTGGAATTTGCTAAGAAACCTTACCTGATAAGCCTCCAGAACACAACTTTTTTCTCACTTGATTCAAATAGCCAATTTAGTCAGTTTTAATTAAGTTTAGCAACGATACCTAAAGTAAAAAAATAAGTTAAACTGACAATTATCCTTTCTATTTATAGCCAAAATGCACATTTCAGATATTCTTGTATACTTTTTCAAGTTTCTTACTGCAAACTACTGCAGAAAAAATACCACTCTAAATCTGATGTTATACGTTGTGAAAAGGACACAAATCTAAAAACATCTGCTTATAAACTGTACAACAAATATCATTAGGACTATCATGTTATAAAACTCATTTGAGAGCTCTTAGAAAAGTCCAAGTGACTTCCAAAATGTATTGGAAAAATTATTAGGATACGTAGTCTGAAACAGGTGAGCTGCAATTCTGTCTTCACTGGGTCTTATTAGATGCAGCAGTTTAAATTGGAGCAAGATTAAATCAGGCCTTTTACTTGAGAAATTGCCTAAGAGCCAATTCAAGTGTTTTCCCTTCCATGTTTGTCACATATTGTACTTCTGTATGGATATTATTTTGCTGTTGGCAGTGTGTATGGAAAATTAAAACAGTCACTAAAATCAGTCAAGGAAGAGACGATCTTCCCATCAGATACCAGGAAACTTTCAATTACACATCAGTATAATTTGGGGATGTAGAGATTGACAAACACAATATCAAAAATACCAAGGAGTATAGCACGTAAATAAAATCACTCACTCCAAGAAGTAAAAACATCTTTCACAGTTAAAGCCCTCTACAATTTCTGCCTGTGGTAAAAGGCAATTAAATGGGCCTGAATAATCTATGTGCTATCAAGTGTAGACATTCTGTCAGTTAATGATACATCAGTTTGCTTATTGATTTGTCAAAGAACACTGAAAATTAATTATATTCTTCCCTGTCACATTTCAGTGACGTATTTTGAGATAATTCTAGTAGCCCTATGGGAAAACTCATCTGGATGAAGTGGTCTGAAGATCACTGTATGATATTAACTTTGGGTAAGATTTTTTAGTAATTCAGTCCTTATCTGTCATTGCTACTAACACATTGCACACACTAAAGTAAGATTTTACACTAATTATTTAGGCAGTAGCATTAACCACAGTGTAATTTTATCTGAGAAAGAATAAAATAACTTCTCCCTTCTCTCACTGGCAACTATTCCACATCTAAGGTAGTCTCAGGCTTAAGAGAAAATCACGTTTTCCCCTTTGGTATAATTTCCAGGTTCATAACCAATTTCAGTGAAAATAGTAGATTTTTATGACAAGTCACAGTATGAAATTGGAGCAAGACACATCGATAACAGGATTAAAGTGAAAACCTTGTTGGTGGGAATGAAATTAAATCACTGCTGAAGACTACAATACTAATTTGAATTAGGCAAATAGCTAACCATGTTATATACATATATATATATATAACCATGTAAATAGCATAACATTATGCCCCAAGAGTCCTAACCTGTCTCTCAAACTTGTTAATTATCAGTACCAAGGATGGAACTCTTGGGCTTTAGAACTGTGTTATATACCCTTGTAGAGCTGAGATTCAAGCCTAGGTGTAAAGCAAAAGCCAGTGCCCCTGCTGCTGGCTCTGCCATGTTTGTTGGGTGGATAAACGGCGGCCTTTGGATCAGATCCATTTAAAACCTTCTCCTAACACTGGGCCTGTGAAAGTGCACACAAAAATAAATTCAATTGGCAGGCTAAGAAACCTGACAATATGTTTATACAGACTTATGTGGACCATATTCTCCTTAGCATGAAAGGGCACTGCATTGCTGCTCTGGACAGGGAGATGACAGTTCTATGAAAACAATGGCTGATGTAATAACAGACAACAGCACTATTGTGGCCAGCAGAAAACAAACCACCATTTCCCCCCAGTATCCTCAAGGATTCCACTGAGAAAGCCTTGATTACATTCATGCAGGAACAGTGTTGTGGTTGGGATGCTGAGGCAGTAAACTCTACTTAAGAAACATCAGTGTGTCTGCAGAGATGCTCTGAGAGATAAAAATCCCATCAGACTTTCAGGATGGTATAACAAATCTCAGTGGTTTCTGAAACTATATGAACTTTTGCTGTCAGCCTTCATGCATGGAATGAGCACAGTCAGATCAATCTGGTGAAAGAATCTTGTTTAATATTCTTTAACGGGTGATTTTTAAAACGGGTGTTATAAAAGCCGAGTTTCTTAAGACACAAAAAAGGTAGTTAGACCAAACAAATTCAAGTCAGCCAGAGCAAATGGAACATGACTGGTTAAATGGGACAACTTGTCAGTGCCACAATAGGAAGATTAAGCATTTCAAGTATTTAACAGGTTTAGTTTAAAGACACAGTATTAAAGAATTCAGTTCGATCCTCTATTTGTTTTTAAGAGGAACTTGGCTCCTACCTTGTATGCAATCTTCTCAAGATAATAGGTTTTGGTAACAGTTTTTTTTTACAGATTTCTTGCCCTAAATGAAAGATCACATAGCTATATTGGTTCAAATTTATTACATGAAATAAATCAGAAGTCTTTATTATATGGAAGAAATTAAAACCCTTCTGTCTCATTTTCTTGAGCACTGGGAAAATTTACATCTAATCTAACCAACCTAAGCACAATCCTACCTTGACTTTCAAAGCTTAAAGTTCACCTCCACTGGAAGGTGGTATTATTCTATATTCCCTAAGAAGAGAGTCATCATTTAAAATGTTGCTACACAGAATACCTCCCCATTAGTGCTGCATATCTTTGAGAAACTGAATTCCACAATGAAAGTCTGAGATGTGACATTTGACATTGAACCTACATTTAACAACTTAGATCTATCATTGCATACTACTGCAAGGACAGAAAAAAATTTTGATTATGTTCAACATTCAGAGGAATATTTTGATGACATTGCAAAGTACAGGATCTGTTAAAATATTGATGGTGTGGTTTTATTTTGAATTCTGAACAGCAGCAGTAAAATTGTAACACAGTTAATTGCATCACTGCTTCACAGCACAAAGTATTAAAGTTGCTATTAGCAGCTCATAAAGAAAATTAAATCTAGTTTCTAACTCTGTCTGGCTTAAAGATTTGAAAGAAGTGATTTTATTCATTCACAGTGAAGCTCTTTCTTCTTGAAACTATCTTTGCCTTGATGATACAATCTCAGCACCAGTTGTAGCTAATATCTAGCCATCTCTTGTTTTTAATTACCAAAGGAATTACCTACTCACTTTTTTCTCCGAATAACTTCTGTTTCTAAATTAAATTGCAAAACGAAATTGCAGGAATCTTCACCTGTATCTAATTTAGCTCTTCCATTTCTTTCCTGATTTTACTTTAAGATCATAATTCTATTATCTTACACTAGGATCCTGAAATTATATCTTAAAGAGTAAATGTGTTTTGACAGAGTTTTCAGTCTGTTAGTATCAAAACATAGGAAAATCAGCTTTATTTCTTTACGATTTGGATTCAATCATCATCAAGTAGCACTGGAGACCATAAATTCCAGATAGAAAACAACTTTTTTTCACATCATTTTTTTTAAAGTGGAGCAAAGAAATCAAGTATCTGGAGGGAAAAAAGAAAGTGAAAAAAACAAGTGATAACTTCAGAACAGAAAAAGCAACTTTATTGTGAGTTGCACAGAATTTCTGTAGGTCCTACAGAAGATTCAGTTACAGCAAAGTGCCACAGCCTAGTTGGAATACACATTTCCTCAGTCATAACATGTGTTCAGAGAAGTTATAAGGGAAAACTATAACTGAATACGTACGTGAAACACCAATGTTAACTACATCTTGAATACTATGTAAATCTCAAAAACATTGTTGAAGTACAATTGCTTTTTGCATGCTGTAGAGAGATGTTTCAGAGTCACATAGTTGCTTTCCTGTGATTTTGGTGAACTTTGGATCATGCCTTAAGCCAAAACAGTGCACACACATTTGGATACACAGTCACAAGCACACCTTCACACACACTAATGTTCATAGTACTGGTGACACACAGTTTTCACCATAAGAAAACGATGAACAACAGAGTGATTAGACAAACCGAGGCACTATCAGACTCCCAGAGCAACAGCCTTGCATATAAGGATGAGGCACATGCAGAAAAAATTACTTTGCTGAGAAGGTGCTGCAACTGCTAAACACCCCACAGTACCAAACACATTCGTAACAAGTGTAAAGACAGAACAGTTAGAGAAATACGTGCTTTTCAGTAAACACAATTATATTTTTCTTGGTTAAAGGGACAGTTTTTTTTGTTTTTAAATCAGCAATGAAGGAGTATTCAAAGTGGCCGACAACACCTTAATTCTACATTAGTGCATGCTGTTAGTATGTGTGTAATGTACGTGCACCGCTACTGCACTTTTCCTTGATGAAGGAAGATTATTCATTCCATAATAAAAACATTAAACAATAGAGATGAACATCCATTCAGTATTTAGAGTTCTCCATACAGATGTTTCTGATTTAAAACAAATTTATTCTGAGTTATTATACAGAGTACCTGAGCCAAATATTTTTATAGACAGAAATGTAACATTTCTGAACAAGAACTAAACACTGTATACTTATAGTGTCTCATAAGCCTAACAAAGATATCTTCAAAAAGATCTATTGTGGCTCATCATTCAGAATAAGCATTAGATAGCCAGTAAATTATCTTGCCCTACGTTATGTATGCTGCTGACACTTTAATGTAAAGAGAACTGAAAAACAGCTTATGGATATAACCTTATATCCTTTTACCCACTCCTCCCACTGAAATTCACAGAATTAAGATATGGTGTTCTAGGTCCATGAATAAGCACAGCATGTTCAATATGTCCATAGTTATACTGACATTTGTTTCTAAATCATTTAATTAAAAGTCATTATTGAGAACAAAGGATTCATTAACAAGCTGTACATCTGAACAACTGATGGAGTTGTTGTGTTATGAATATCATTTTAATCCAAATTAGAAAACTGCACAGATGTGCTGCTGCAAAATATTGACATACTGCAACTCCCCTGGAATGTGATTAACATTTGTGTTAAACCAAAAAGTACATTAAACCCTGGATTTACTAATAAATTTAGGATTGGAATAATTCTTTTTAATGCTGAAATATAGCATCTAAATTGTTATTATTTTAACCTCCACTTGAGATTATATGCCCTATTAATACAGCCTTAATATGATTTGATAAACTTTGTACTGAAAGATTTTTTATGTCAAAATTTTGTTATGATGTTTTTTATCATCAGATCAAGTCATTAAGCATAACAAAATGTGCAGTATTTACAATAGATCAGAAGTCTATCATTGCCTCTGGATTGTTCTTAATAAAACCTGTAATTTCAATACTTTTTTTCCCAAGAGTTTGAATAGACAGTTTTTCATTATCTCTATTGTAGATGCGTGCAAATTTGTGTGTAAAAATAGGATTTTAAGATTAGAAAGAAGAGATTTTCTCTAGAACATGTATTTCCCCACTATAGAATTTCATGAAAATGATCAGCAAACCAGAGGCATTGATTCAGACTTAGGCACAGATTTAACGAAATAGCTTTCAATAGATGTCTTAGATGTAAATATTTGGAATTTTTCTCACAAGAAATCTTAATATCGTATTTAAAATTCACAAAGTTTTGTAAATAGCTACTCAGTTTTTAATTTTGAGACCTGTAAAATGATGAATTATTAAATTTGTGAAGTCAATCACAAAACATAATTATGACTATAATCCCAAACTAGCCATTTGTCATTAAGGCAGGGAAAAGGAAAAAATACCTAATATTTCTATGGGTATCATTCTCTTAATCATCCTTATCAGCATTCCTCCTCACTTTGTAAAATAGATATTTTACAGCAAAAAATAGTTTCTAGATTACTGAACAGCCCTTGATAAATAGTGCTGTTTGTCTATTTACTCTATGCTCTTTCCCTCAACAAAAAGTTTAATACAAACATATATATGCACAGCTAAGATGGTCATATTTATGCAATCTGAAAGAAAGAGATAATCAGTTAATAACAGTTTTCTATATAGTCAGTTCTCTATTATGTTAAAAGTTTACCTTTTTTTTTGCATTTGTCTGTTTATTGCTGTCTCAGTAAAACTTTTGCCCTTTTGTGTTTTAGTAAATATGCTGGTGTTCAGGAGAACACAGATGGAGATTGTGTAATTTATGTTTGTTTGGTTGTTCCCTGACAAAGCACATGTTATTATTGTAGCCAAATAAAAGAATATGAAGAAAATAAACAGTAAGATAGGAAACAAAAAGAACTCTAAATGCTTAACAGTCATTTCACTTAGTTTAAAGAAAAAGACAGGATGTTGTCTTCTTGTTGTCTTCTATGAGAATAGTTCAATGCAATTACTTTAAAATGATCAAAGCCAATATTCTAGGTTTATTCAAATGGAATTTGATACTAGTATTTACATGCTGCCCAATAGTTATAGACAGTTTATGTATATTAAAATTCTGCTAAGTTTATAATGATGCCTGTCATAAAAGTTGTTAATTAACTTTTAATAACTATGAGTAAACATATTGCACAATATTTCCTATTCCACAAAAGGCATTTACAATTCTGTCTTTACAATCATTCAATAAAAGCAGAAGCACAGAAGCTGAATGATGATGAAGTCTGTCTTCCTTGTTTTTTTCACTCAGAAGTCTTAATGTTTTGCTTACACTGCATATTTTGGATAGGAATTTACAGTAAATAATTATATAATAAACTCTGTGATAATATTTTGCACACTATGGCATTGCAGCACGACCTTTTCTTTTCTGAGAGAAAACAATTAGTATTGTACATGGGTTTGCCTTAGATTTTACAGCTGCAAATTTATAAGTCAGAAATATGATGCAAAATAGAATGTAGAGCTAAAATATCATTGGATTTTTACCCACACAAAACAGTCAAGAATTTTTAAATCCCCTCTCCAAAATGTGCATGAAATACACACTGAGGACAATGAGCATTTATATTACATGTATTTTACAGATTATCATTCAGGATAAAATACTGCAGTGAAAGTATTGATTTTCTTTTCCCTTTGGAAGCAATCCCATCTCACTGAAAGCTATCCTTAGTGAACACTATATTAAACTTACGATGTGCTCCTTAATAAAAGCAAGCTCTCATACATGCAATATTAAGAAAATACACTATGCAAACATTTCATAGTATCTATGTCTAAACATTTGCCACTTTAACTGCTCTTCTCAATAATGTACAAAATTACAAGATGAAAATCTGATTAAAGAACATGAATCAAAAGACGATACCAAACAGTGTAAACCCCCAGCAAAATAGCAGGTTAACAAGACAGCTTTTCATAATCTACATTCTACTTTTTAAAGTAACCCCAGTAGTTCAGCAAGTAGAAAAGACAGAATAATTCTTCTTCCCTGTATTTAGAAACTACAGAAACAATCACAAGTAATAGCATAATTTAAATTAAATACTCCCTTCAGGTTTGATACCCTCACTGGAGGCACGTATCAACATCCACCTTTGGAAAGATAACGAAGTCCTTGCAAAGCAGTGTAGGAAGGCAGTTATAATCAGAAACCTGCCTTCTGTCCAGGCACTGGGACGTGCTCTCCACTGGTGCTCCCCAGACCCACTGCCCAAGAATAAAGTGCCTATTGTCTCAGCACTGTACTAATTGTAAAAACACAGTGCATGCAATAAGCATTATAATTATCCAGACAAACAAGCAAAGGCAATCAATGAAGAAATGGAAAGGATAAAAATATGCCACCAGACAAAGCAACCCAGGAATGAAATTAATATTCATAATGGAATGCAAGCCAGCCGAATGTCTCTTTCATGGCATGGCTATTGCACACAAGAGACCATTGTCCACAAGTGAAAAAATCCGTATGTGGAGAAAATTTCATGTAGTTCTGCTGAGGAGAAAAGCTTTTCATTTCCAAAATACTTTCTCCTGCTCCCACTGTTTTGATTAAGTAAAGTTTTGGGCTTCTTTGCCTGGTACCATTAAAAAAAGTTGTCTCTCAGGGTCCACCTTTCCCTGAGTTCAGTAAGGTTTGCTTTTTTTCCAGCTCTCCGCTTTCATTTGCAGCTGTATAAATATGAACAAAAAACCCATGCTCATCCAAACAAAGAAAAAATGGGCTGAATATGCATATCCTCATTAACTAAATTTAATTATGACTAGCGGCATATTAATCAGTAGTTGCTCCAGTTACTGCATTCATTGGTAGGGAGGAGGACTCCAAATTAAAGAGGAGCATGGGGGACAATCGCATAGTGATTAGGAGGCTGTTCACAACATGATACAATACACTTTCTAAATAATTATTCAGACGAAACAGAATAAAGAGGCAGATTGCTCCATTTTTAAGACCAACTCAAGAACAATTAGCCAAGAGCATGATGACAAGGCTGTTTTCCTTTTTTTCCGTGACTGCTTCCACCTCCATGTTCTCACACCAACTAGCTTGGCAAATTAAAAAATTTGCATTTCACAGTGTGCAAGCGTGGTGGGGGGGGTGGAATTGAAAAATTTAAAAAGAAAAAAAAAAAAAAAAAAAAAAAAGAGGAGGGACAGCTGAGGAGGACAAAAAATAAAATGGAGAAAGAAAAAGAAAAATCCAGTGCTGTACTTGCTGCTGTTTTAATGAGAAGGCCCATGCCCCTACAGCAGCAGAGAAACCCTATCCATCTCAGTGTGATGTTAGGAGCTCTGAAGAATCACTGAGCTGGAGCTGCAAAATGCGCGCTCTGAACTTTGCAGCATGTGCATTGCAACAGTGAAGGAGGAGTTCAGAAAGAAAAAAAAAAATGCTTCCAGGGAGAGGAAAAAAAGTTATCACACCAACTTACCATCCACCAGGTCCTGGCTGACATGTCATAGCAAAGCTGCCATTTTATGGAGCTGTCCGATGCTTTTCCTGCCATTATGCTGTCAGCAACCTTCATCAGATGCAGCTCAATGGAAGATAAGACACCTAATCAAGAAAACATCAGCAGTGGCTTGCTGGGCTACATGTAGGCCAATCCTTATCACACTGCATCATGGGAAAAGCTCCTTTATTAGCAAGAACTCCAACCTCACTGATATAAAGACAAGGATCAGGTCAATTTTTTTTGTTGTTTTTTCTTTTTTTTTCTTTTTGTCTGAAGGGATTGGTGAAACCAGCCAGCGTTCTTTGTCTATCATGTGTACACCAGTTTAGTGTCCCACAAGTGGGCGGCTAGCTGCATTGCTGGGCTGCACGGACTTAGGTTTATTTGCATTCTTCTCAGTTGTATATTGTTTGATATGATCCATGGTCAGCTCGGATGTAAGAAAGGAGGAGAAAGAAATTATTCTAACCTAGTATCTCTAGACATTTCTGTGGTCACGGTAGGGCCCTGGCCCAGAGGCCAGAGCACACGTGTGTGCACACGTGGATCTGGCACACGCGTGCACCCGTGGGTGCCCCGGGAACACACAGGTAGCAGCTGCAGCTGGATGCAACAGGGGCTGCCAAAGGCTACAAACTCTGGAACTGGACATAAGGGAACATTTTAACTCTTTCCAATCAGCCTTTAGCAAGAAATAGGAAGGCTGTAAGTCCATAGGAGGAGACGGGAGAGGGTGCAGTTAGAATTTCAGTGACACAGACTTCCCTCCTCCTTTTCCTATGGATGCTCTTGATCTCCTCTGCTCTGGATGATCTAACTGGGAAGGGGGAGGTGAGTGGGCAAGGAACTATTCTAATCATGGCTCTCTTCTGCCCCACAGCTTCAGATCATTCATCTCTTCTACATACCACCACCAGGGTGAGAAGGTATTCTTCCTGCAAAGTTTTCCTTGCAGGGCTTTTCCCTTAATGGCAAATTTGTAATTCCATGAAGGAAAGACTAGCTTAGAAGAACAAATTATTCTGACTTTGTTTCAAGGTGCAGAAAAGAAAAAGTACATACACAAGCACACAAAGGAAATCAATAAACCCTGGCTTACGTTTAAAAGCTATATAAAGAAGGACCAGGATTTGCCAGTCATGGATGCTCAGCATCAGTTTTACTGATGTACTGCAGATTCTGTAAGTGCCTTAGCAATCAATCCATCCTTAGCAAAAACCAAAGCAAAGCAATCACCCTCTCTACATCTCAAAAAATTTTATCTTTAAAATTAACACATTAAAGTAATAGCAATAACAATAATAGTAATAACAACAAAGCAACAGCAACAGCAATTCAGCAATTGATTTTATTATTACTATTATTTTCTTTTTTTTTTTTTTTTCCTTGTTTCCACAAGGTCGGCTCCTGAGTTAAGAGCTCATTTATTTAGTCCTGAAACACTGACAGCATCTAATGAAATGACTTCCTGAGCCAGTCCAGAATGCTGAAAATAGAACAGATCTATAGCAGTGCCCAGTACATTAAAAGATAAGAGCCATTTTCCCTTCTCCCTGTGTGCGATTGAGGTTGGCTTACAGCCTCAGTTTCTCCTTTGTTTTAAATGCACTGCTGGGACTAGCATCAAAAAAGTCAGACCAAAATTAATGGGGATTGTGGACTCTCAATCCCCTAAATTTGCATAGCTCTTTTTCTATTTTTCTAGAAGAGTTTATGTACTGCCTATGATCAGGTGCTCAGCATGCTTAGAGCACACAGGAGGGATTAACTCTGGCTCTGTACCCTACATCCTGCTCAAACAAGCCGGCCTTTTGAAAAGCATTATAAGGTATGGCGAGCACCAGCAGCGGAGTTTTATCCAGTTTTTGGCAAGCAGTGCACAGGCAGATGTCCTGAGGCTGAATCCTTCACGTGATCTTCACTGACAGCCTGATCATGGTGAGGCTACAGAAACCAGTCAGCTGTGGGTGTGAAATAAACCCTGGACATGTGCTTTTGCACACAACTCCTAACTTCAAACATGCTAACAAGCACATTTGCCAGCACAAGGGAAAATGGGACTGTCTGACTGAAGAGGGCGATTCTCTGCAGTTTCCTACCAACTGAAGTCTGATCACAGGTGAACAGATCAATTTTTTCAGCCATTAATCTGCCTTACTAGGGCAATTCACAAATCCCCAGCAGCACTGTGATGGCTGGGAGTGTGAGCCCTCACTTTAGGTAATCATGAGCCAGTTCACTGTGCTTAAAAGAGGATAAAAGTTTTATCACACGGTAGCCAGCTGAGAGGTCTCAAGCTGCTCTCAGATACCCAGCCTACAGCAGATCCAATCTCGCACCTACTTCCTCTACTAAGTCTTCAGTGAACAGTGGAGCTGCTCCATCCCAGAGAGCTTCTGAAGTTTCAGGAATACTACACATCTCCTACGGGCACAAGTACCGTGTGGATATTTGCTTTTGTACGTCCAGGAAAGACAGAGCTAATGATGAGCCTCCCTTCTGCTGCTGCCTGTTGCCTGGCATTAGCTGAAGGCAGAATGGGGATTTCTGGCACCCAGGAAAACAATGCCTGCAGTGCTGGTCAGTGTGCTTCCCACACACATGAGGCTCCCATGCCTTTTCCTGCCTGCTGGGAGGTCTGCCTTTATCCCAGCCACGTCTGTTTTGCAGATGGGATTTTTTAAACATTGTAATATGTGGAGATACCACATTTCCTACACAGCTTGAAGATACAGTCATACCCAACACAGAAAAATACATGTTACTGGACAAAATTTTTCAGGTGACCTTTTCTTCCTTCCAGAAAAAGACAGATTTATGAAGAAAGCATATGGTACAATATGCTTGTTACATAACAGCAATGAATTTCAAGGTAATTCATGCTGATACAAGTTTGTAGTTTTTCAAATGGAGTCATTTGAATTTTCAAGTGAGCTGGATTATTTAAATTAATTTTGAATAATTTCAAGTAAATTTGATCCAAATTTCTTTTGGCTAAGCATTTTTAAAAAAATATTCAAAGGAACAAACTACATGTATGAAAATATAAAATCTGGCAGAAGTAAAATCTGTTTCATGTTTAAAATAAATAAAGTGCAAGCAAGTTCACCCACTTCTAATATACATCTTCCTAACACATTAAGAACTGCTAATCTGGCTTTTTCCCAAAGGTTTAGGTTTTTGTAAGGTTTGTTTTCTCTAGGCTGACTCAGCTTTCGATTCTTCTTCAGGGAACATTTCCATTTCATACCCAGAAGCAACCTTCAGAAATGCTTTAATTTATTTCTATAAGGTCCTAGCACCTACTACTAGGCTTAAAGAAAGAATTCAAAATATGCTCCTGTGGAGGAGTACAGCCTAACGGGGACAGAGAGACCCAAACTAGTAATGCAGATTTATGTAATTGTAGAGAACAAACTCACCCACACTTGCACACACTCACTGGTGCTGGGCTGAAGCTGGGAGATCAGTCCCAGCTATTTAGTGACAGATTTTACAGGTTTTACATAGGTGTTTGGAAAGTCCCTTTGGTTTTCCCTTCTTTCATCAGGGGCACATACAGCCCTGCCTCAGACTTTCACGGGAATCCAGAAGGAACGGTGATCCCAGAACCAAGTGGTTCTTCGGAGAATTCCCCACATTGCTCCTCAGCATGTACTTTTCCTGTTTCCCCTGCTATTTTCTGGTAAATATTTTAATTCATCATCATTGGCAGCCACAAAAGTCACTGAAATAAACTCACACAGAAAAATATTTAATGGCACAAGGCCTTTTAATTTCTATTAAGGGAGCAGTACATGACTACAGAAGCCTGAAATCTGCTGCCTTTTACTGAGTTATATACTCTGGAAAAAATAAATTGGATTATTCCTTTATAATGTGGCAATCATGGGGGTGAGGAGTAACAGCTATTAACTTTGCTTAGTCTTTCTATTTTTTCTCATTTGATATTAGTGAAGAGACAAATAAAGCTTTTGAAAAATTAATTTAATCATGGCAGTATTTGCCCAAGAAACATCTTTGCTGACTGCCAGAGCGACGAAAAGCCATAATTCCTACGAAGCCATTTACTGGGCATCTTAAAACCAGACACTTTCACCTAAGCATTCTCTTTCTTGTGGGTAGAAGTACTTCCTCTTTTGTGAAGCTCTAGGGTGTCCAAGACATGGCAGGATACTTTCAGGAAGGTGAAGAGTTCCACAGTTAAGTAACAAAGATTCCTGGCAGAGGATCCAACAGAAGTCTCAAAAGTTTCACTGAAAGTAAAAGCAAAGGCGGGCAGGAAGGCTGATTAATAGTGTCCTTCCAACACTCTTTATTTTTTCTCCTGTCACAAATGCCTGCTAGTCTTCCAGGCCTAGCACAGCACTTTTTTTTGGACAGGCAGAAAATAGAGGGGGGCAGGTACCACCTGGGATGGAAAAGCTGCCTTCCAAAAGGCTAGAGATTCAGTTCCCAGTCTGATGACATCCAGGAACAAAAATAATGCTAAAGTATTTGTTTCAAATAGTTTTTTGAAGTAACAGATGCTAAGTGCTGATTAGCAAGGTGAAGAAGTGAAAACTGCTGTTATATTCAAAAATACACATCAGTCCAACTGAGAGGCAAATACGATGGTTTAACTTCAAAAATGAATAGTGATACAATTTTATTATGTCCAAAGAACTCATGCAGCTTGTATATCTATGATATATATGCTATGATATATTACAAATTGGGTAGAAGACAGTCAGATAGCCAATGATGGAGACATGCCCAAAACTGGAATATTTAATTGTACATTCTAAGGCCAAGAAAATTTTTCATTTACCTTTTTTCCATCAAAATAATCCACGTGCAATAATGAATCCAATGCACAATAAATCAAAATGCCAAACTTCTAGCATTCTTTTACATTTATTTATTTTTAAAAGTTTATGAAATGCAGTATGTAATTTTTTCATGTCTAAAAGTACTTTTCCCAAAGGAAAAGTCATTATTCAAATGTGAAGGTGGAGTTTCATTTGCCATTAAAAAAAAAAAAATTGATACATAAGAACTGCATGTCTCACACAAGTATTCTTTATTCAATAAGTGCCTGTTTCATGAGGAGGGTAGACTTTAATGTTCAGTACAGGAAAATACTCCATCTATCTCATTTGTGGATTGCATTTCATCCCTATGAGCAATGGGAGAATCATACAAATCTGAATTGTATCCCCTGAGATTCAGTGCTAAGAAGTCCAGTAATAAATGGGGTCATTATGCTGCCTGCTCACAATCTCCTTAGAAGAAGGGATGAATTCTTTTCACCTTCTCTTTGAAGTGAGGGGCACACTGATGGGCTTTATTAAATACAGTGCACTTTTGTAACTGGATGTGGAGTAAGCACTTTTCTTACTGCCCATCTCCAGTTCAGTGGCTGCCAAAACAGCTCTACCAGCCAAGACCAAAACATTTACATTGCGTCCACTGTGAGCTGGTGTAGTCAACAGTAAAAGCAGAGGGCTCTAGGGAAAGAAGTGTCCTTACACCAGACTGCATTGCAAATCTGAGGGGGTGGGGTAGGTACCAAAAAAACCCAAAGCTGATAGTTCCCATTTCCTAGCTCCCATTTCCCATTTTCCTAAGCAGTAAAAGTTTGAAAAGCAAAATCCACCCCTCAGCAGTGACTCTTAGCCATTTCACTGCCATGAAATGCTGTCCCTTTCGCACAACAGTGCCCAAAGACTGCAGTGTCATGCTGTGCCCTCACAGCCACGCCAAGTACACACAAGGTAGGCAAGAGTGGTGGAAATATTGTTGGTCCTCAAAGCCAGCACCTATCTCTGGAGCAAACATATCACTTACACTACTGTATGTATAAGTGAGAACATGTGAGAAACCATATATACCATGTATGTATCAGTTCACAACTGCTGCTATTCTCTGTGCTAGCTCTATCCTGTTCTTTTCACACCTCAGTTTCTAAGCAGTTCTTTACAGCTCCAGGGCAACTCAGCTTATTACTTGGACATATTGAAACTATGTCTCTATAAAGAAGTCTAGATGGGTTTCCTTTATGTAATACACCATGGAAATCAGTTATCTCCAAACAAAAAGTAGGTTGGCATATTTTCTTGCTGCGACACATTTTTACTCTATTTTAGTTCCATTTTACACTCTTTTTTCACAACTTTAGTTGTTCCCAATGTATCTTTCTATGTTTAGCATTAATGTTAGTTTGATCTGAGTCTAGCTCCAAGACCTTTTCTGCCTTGTCTTCCCTTTTAACTCAGGTGATTCCTTTGCTTTTAATCCATCACAACTTTTAATCCATGGCAACTTTTTCTCCTAATCTGATTGACTTAAAATCTTTGCCAGTGAATTTGCTGTTCTGTATGTTGGTTTGTATTGGGTTTGTGCAGGAAGGTTTTGGTAGCAGGAGGATACAGGGGTGGGTTCAATGAGAAGCTGCTGGAAGCTTCCTCCATGTCCAGCAGAGCCAATGTTAATGCCTTGGGTTTTAGCTTTCATATTTTCAGATTCTGTCCTACCTAGAGATGTAGTTCTGAGCCTCATATTAAGTGCCAGTAAGCTCTCTTCACAGGGAGGATAGACAACACAAATCCTTTTCCTACTTGGGACCAAGGACGACTTTCAGTCCAACAACATAAACAACAGTGGACTGAGAGGAGAAACAAGAAAGATGGAATCTCACAACCTGAAGCTGTAACTGGGCAATTAAACCCCAATACGCAAATAGACCAAAATTTATAAAAATGTAATAGCTCGTGACTAGTCAGCCATTTTGTGGCCATTCTTGGTCCATCCTGAAGCAGCCTAGGTCAGGTTCCTGTCCTGCCCAAGGTGGATCCTGGAGTCCTTTCAATAAACACCTACTTTATTCTCTAGCTCTGTCCAGTTTCTGTTTCAGGTTAGCCTTCCAAGGCATCAATTGTCAGCCAGCTCCAAGATGGACCCACCACTGACCAAGGCTGAGCCCATCAGCAATGGCAGTAATACCTCTGTAACAACATACTAAAGAAGGAAAAATAGTTATTGCACAGAAGTAACTGCAGCCAAAGAGTGAAACAGTCCTGCAGACTCCAAGGTCAGTGCAGAAGGAAAGGAAGGAGGTGGTCAAAGTGAAAAGAACAGGGCATATCACTTATTTAATATACGGCTCTTTATTAAAGTGATCAGTTCCTTATTATGTCATCAACAGGATTGCAGAGTCCGATCAAAATCTTTCACACTGCTGTGGCAATCTAGAGGAGCAGGTGCTGCTGCAGGTCTTCACTCAGCTGCACGCGTAAAATACCTAATTTTTGTCTCCACGGGAACAGCTATAAGCTCTCTCGGGTCAAACATTAATAAGCAGGGCAAATGAGCATTCTGCTGCAGGGGTGGACGGAGCTAACTCCTTGCTTTCAGGATCAACCCTCGAGACTTCCTCATTGATCCTATCAGTAATCTCAGCGGCCCCGCTCCCATTCCATTCAGACTCTTAAGAGTTTATGGCGAGTCTTCAAACTGGACCAGGGGAGTGCATCCACTCTTTGCTCAGCCAGGGCACCACCTGGATCTTTTCACTGTGTCCAGTCTTCCATTTTGGGGTACCTTTTATCCCCAAAGAACTCTCTCCCAGCGCTGTGTGTTCGCCTTATTTGCATATGCCTTCCTCAGGTAGGCAGCATGGGNAGTCGAGGAAGCAGGAGCAGGCAGATGCCCAAAAGATGGCTGTGATCCCATGGAATGCACCCTCTGTGCAGCATCTATGGCCCTGTGGAGGGAGAGAGAAGCCCATGCTAGAGCAGGTTTGCTGACAGAACTTGTGACCCGTGCAATCCATGCTGGAGAAACCTGTTCCTGAAGGACTGCACCCCTTGGAAAGTGACCAGTGCTGCTGCAGTTTATGAAGAACTGCAGCTAAAGGACAGAGTGAGTGCAGCAGTTCATGGAGGACTGTCTCCTGTGGGAGAGATTCCACTCTGGGGAAGGACTCCTCTCCTTGAGCAGCAGCAGAGGCAACAGGTGATGAACTGACCACAACACACATTCTGTCTCCCTGCATTACTGATAGGGAGGTGTTATGGGTTAACACAGCTTGGTTTTTAGTTGAAAAAGAATATGGACTTTTGTCCTGTCAGGACCTGGATTTCTTTGGAAAAAACAAGGACC
>VXBR01006651.1:0-77871 GCA_013400215.1 Cisticola juncidis
GTGCAGCAAGGGAGTCTGCCTGATGATTCCCCTCTGCAATCTCACCTGGCAAATCAGTATGTGACCTCACATGCATAAAACAGATGCTCTCCATGAGAAACTAAATAAATTAGCCTTGAAAGCAACCTGAAGAGATATTCATTCTCTATTTCTTTGAGCATGGCCTGCTCTACTCTGGACACTACTCCCGCCACATAGGCAGAGTCAATTACCAAATTGATTGGTTCTGAGAACTTCTCAAAAGCTCTTACCACTGTGGCCAGTTCAGCCACTTGAGGGGATCCCTCCACAAACTCAACATCAGCTTCCCAATGCTAAGTCTGTGGGTTCCTCCAAGTCATCACTGACTTGTTGGAAGCCCCAGATTCATCTGTGAAGACTGTGAGAGCTTTGAGTGGTCTCTGACTCCTCTTCTCACAAGGAATGAGGTGGAATTCCTCATTGAACAACTTGTGGGATGGGACATGGACTGATATTTGTCCCCTGTAGCTGTCCAGAGATAACTGGAGACTGGCACTGCTCTGGAGAAAATGCTCAAACTTCTCTTTGGTCAATCTCTTAGGGGAGTTCTTTCCCTCCTCCGAAAGTCTGACCGGGAGGTGAATACATACAAAGTCACAACCCGCCAATTCACAGTCTCACCCTGGCCTTCCGAATCAGCTGAGCTATCAACTCCTGTGGCTCTGTAATGGTCTT
Source organism: Cisticola juncidis (assembly GCA_013400215.1). Taxonomy (NCBI): domain Eukaryota; kingdom Metazoa; phylum Chordata; class Aves; order Passeriformes; family Cisticolidae; genus Cisticola; species Cisticola juncidis. Next base: position 697 of record VXBR01006651.1, read on the forward strand.
GAATCTTTGGTGAGAGAGGAAGGCCTACTCTATGATCAAGAGTGAATCTCTCTGCTTCTCGATCAACTGAAAAATCACACCATGCAGATGTGGCAGCTTTCCTAGAACAATGAAATGGAAAGGCACCTTTGGCTCACATCAATGAGCCTGCCTCTCAGAGAAGGCCTTTTGTACCTTTTTGATTGCTGTCTGCCTCTGGGGTCAGCTTCCTGGGGGACATCAGCTCCTTCTCCTCCTTCAATAAATTGAAGAGGGTTTCTAGATCTTGATTTGTGAGGCCTAGCCAGGGTCTTACCCAATTCAAGGACCCACACAGGGAGTGGAGATCTGCTAGAGTTTTTGGATTGCAGCCAATTTCTAGGCTCTGTGGAACAACAGTCCTTGCAGTGATTTGCAAACCCAGGTACTTCCAAGGCATCCTTTGAACCTTGTCTTCCTGCAATTGAAATCCAGCAGAGGTTAAAACTTTAACCACTAGGTCAAGCGTGCGTTGGAGTATAGAGTCAATGGGGGCACACACTAACACATCATCCATGTAGTGAAGGATGATGGCTTCTTTTCTCTTGGCGTGTATCAGAGACAGTAATGAGGCTACATATTGTTGGCATATGAAAGGACTGAATTTGAGACCCTGAGGTAATACCCTCCAGTGATAACGCTTCATTGGGGCTTGTCTACTAGCAGTGGGAACCGAGAATGCAAACCGTGGGGCATCTTCAGGGTGCAATGGAATTTGGAAGAAACAGGCCTTGATGTCTAGGACAGCCAATTGCCAGTCTCGAGGGAGCATTGTTGGAGTGGGCATCCCTGGTTGGAGAGGTCCCATGTCTTCTACAATTTTGTTAATTTCTCGTAGCTCATGGAGCAACCTCCATTTGTCCTTTCCCGGTTTCTTTATTACAAAGATTGGGAAATTCCAGGGGCTTGTTGTCTCCACAATGTGTCCCTGAGCCAATTGCTCTTCCATGAGCTCCTCAAGTGCCTTGAGCTTTTCTTTACTCAAAGGCCACTGTGCTACCCATCTTGGGGTGTTTTCCAACCACTTTACCTTTTGGGTAGGGTGCTCCACAGTGGCTATTTGCAAAAATCCTGGGGTGTCTTAGGAATGATCCATTGAACTCCCCACTAGGACATGGTGTCTCTTCCCCACAGGGGGCCGTTATAGTCTGCTACGAATGGACAGACATTTGCCACTTTTCCATCAGGTCTCTCAGTTTGCAGGATGTTTTTTGAAATGCTTGCTAATGTGATTCCTCCTATGCCCTGAAGTTTGCCAGCCACAGCTTGTAATTCCCAGTTTGATGGCCACACGCTCTGAGGCAATTTGGTAAAGTCCTCGCCTGTGTCTAAAACACCTGCCACTTGGAGGCACACTGACCCCCAAGCAATGTTGCATGCCATAGAGGGTTTATGCTCTCCCACCACCTCTGCCCAGTAGATTTCTGGTGATTTTCCATCTGCTGTGATCTCTGCTGGAACTGGAATGGCTTGGGCCAGAATTTGTCCCTCTACCACATAAAAGGGTGCGTGCATGCAGGGTGCCAACAGCAGGAGGCCTATTATCTTTCCCTTAATGGTGATGGGAGCTATCTCAGTCTGCAAGGGTGTGTGTGCTGTGTCCCCAGTAACAAAATACTCACTGTCCAGTGCCATGTGATAAACCATCAGGTCCTGTGAGATGTTTGACAGGTCCACTGTTATGACCATCCACTCAGTAGATCTGAAATGAAAACCTTTGGTAGTCACAAGCCGGAAATGGCCTAGTGGCTACCAAACCTTGTTAATTGAACATTTAATGTTTATATTTTTCTGCACCCCCACACTGTGTGACCTGTCCTCCCCTGCTTTTTTCAGAGAGAGGCTTTTGTCAATGTGAGTCCCGCTATATTTATATCTTTGCACATTGTAGTATCACCAGCGGGACACGCGCTGTAAATTCAGTTTTTCTGTTTGTTGAATTTCTTCTCCTTCTGGTTCTGAGGGCAGGTTCTAACAGTGTCCTGGTTTCTTGCAGCAGAGGCAGATGATGCGCTGTGGCTGGTCTGGTGGCATTGGTTGCCTGCTTGGGTTTGGTACCACAGGTGCTGTAGGCTGTGGGTGGGCAGGTCCTGGATTCCTTTCAGGTGTGCAGAACATTTACGCCCTCCTTGAACATGCCTCTATCATCTGGGACGGATTAGGCAGAGGTTCTAGGGGAAGGCTAAGAATAATTCTACGACAGGTCTCATTAGCATTCTTTTGAGCCATCTCCTTAATCAGTTCTGCCTGCACCACGGGGTCTTGTACTTGTTGTTCCACCTGTGTTCTCAGACGATCAACAAACTGCAAGAAATTCTCTGTAGCAAATTGCTTAATATTGACATAGCTGCCCTTCCCTTCTATTGTTGGTAGCTGATAAAACATTTTCTCTGCAACAGCACAAATCCTAAGTAAAATTGACTTGGATAACACTCGAACTTGTTTTTCTGGACAGTGCCTGACACCTTCCCAACAGAGGTGTTGAAGTGTAATATCATGTTCTTCAATGTCTTTAGCTGCAGTAGGAGTTTGATGAATGTCATGTAATAATGTTTTTAAAGGTCTTTTCCACATGCTTTCCCACAGATCATGCTCTGAGGGAGATAACAGACATCTAAATAAGTCTTTGATGTCACTGGGCAACATCTCATTGGAATTAAAGGTTGCACAAAACATGCCTTTAATGNAAGGAATTATGGGAAGAAGGAACAAGCACATGGCAGGCGCCATTATTGTCCGGCACGAGTATTGAGGTCCCAGGGGACCTGCGGAGTAGCCAGAGCCCTGGGGAGGCATTTCACCCATGGATGAGTCAGCCTGAGAAAAACCCGGTGTGTTAAGAGGGTACTGGGAGGATGGTAAACCAGGATATAAGGGGGGTTGGAGAGGGGGCTATATGGGGAAGTTTTCTGTGGCTGGCTGTTTTTTTGTAACTCTTAAAGCTGTTTACGAGCTGGCAAAAATATGGGAATAAATAGAGAAGCAACTTTATCATTATTCTCAACTTTCTCTGTGAGAACGTGACCAATTTCATCCCAAAATGAGACAGAATCTATATTTTCGAGGTCACATTCTGGTAACTCTGTTGCTAACCAGCACAGGATTTTTTTCTGCAGCTTTTTGGAAATTCTAACATTAATTAAAATACCTTGAAGCTGTTTTAATATACTCTTTTGATGAACAGATAGCTGAATGTCCATGTTTTGATATTTCTGAAAGCTATTTGTCCCAAATCCACCCTCAGATGCAGTAAAACTGGTGCAGCAGTCCCGTGTCTCTGAGTTAGAGGGTATAGGTGGGGCAGATCTCAGGGCTGGGAGTGCTTTTCATGCCACCTTTTTTCCTAGCTCCAGTGGCACTGGGGGATGTCCCACAGCCTTGCCTGGCTTGTGGGGGGCCTGCCTGTGCCGAGGTTACCCCAAAAAACATGGGTCCCTCGGGCGGGATGGCCNCATGTTCTTCAATGTCTTTAGCTGCAGTAGGAGTTTGATGAATGTCATGTAATAATGTTTTTAAAGGTCTTTTCCACATGCTTTCCCACAGATCATGCTCTGAGGGAGATAACAGACATCTAAATAAGTCTTTGATGTCACTGGGCAACATCTCATTGGAATTAAAGGTTGCACAAAACATGCCTTTAATGATTGAACTAGATCCGCCAAATTCATGTTGTATTTTGCAAAGCTCCTTTTTACCCTAATATGACAGTGGCTGGTAAAGCTGGGTACCATTCTTCTTACTGACACACATGACAGGTGCTACAGAGAAAACACTTTCATCAGCATTTGCCAGAGGTCTTAAAATTTCTGCTGGTCTCCTGGTGTCTGAGGATATAGGAGGTACAGCGTTTGCAGTCCCTTGGGGGTTGGTAAGAGGCAGCTCTCTCCCTCTGTCCTGGGCCCATGGGAGAGGCTGTGAGNCGTGACCAATTTCATCCCAAAATGAGACAGAATCTATATTTTCGAGGTCACATTCTGGTAACTCTGTTGCTAACCAGCACAGGATTTTTTTCTGCAGCTTTTTGGAAATTCTAACATTAATTAAAATACCTTGAAGCTGTTTTAATATACTCTTTTGATGAACAGATAGCTGAATGTCCATGTTTTGATATTTCTGAAAGCTATTTGTCCCAAATCCACCCTCAGATGCAGTAAAACTGGTGCAGCAGTCCCGTGTCTCTGAGTTAGAGGGTATAGGTGGGGCAGATCTCAGGGCTGGGAGTGCTTTTCATGCCACCTTTTTTCCTAGCTCCAGTGGCACTGGGGGATGTCCCACAGCCTTGCCTGGCTTGTGGGGGGCCTGCCTGTGCCGAGGTTACCCCAAAAAACATGGGTCCCTCGGGCGGGATGGCCCCGGAGCTCACAGAGCTCTGACCAGCAGAAAAAAAAAAGGAAAAAACCTGCGGTTTTGGCCGCAGGGGCCTAGAGCCCATCTACCACAATCCCAACGGTAAGAAATCGCTCCCTCCCAATTTGGAGGTTATACCAGGGGTAACAGCCAAATGGAGGGACTTACCAGTCCTGTGAGAATGTGGAACAGAGACAGAAGCATCCAAGGTTCCTGTCATAAGACCACACTTGATTGGATGCAACACACAAGCTACGGGCGTTTTCCCTAAACACTTATAGCTACAGAATCTGGCCAAAAATGTTGTAGGGCAGTTGATCTTCCCAAAAGGCTTCTGACACCCTAGTTGGAGGTCTCCAGCTCACACCTGGGTTTCTAATAATTCATAAAAACCTACGATAGGTGTCAATTGAAATAAATCCCCCTGTAGCCCCTCCAATGTTCCAGGGCTAGCTCAGTCCTTAGAGGGCTTTGGAGGAATATTTGATGGGCAGGACAAAGGATTCCAAAAGAGGCTCTGGCCCCCAGCGGTGGTTCAAGATGTTTATTCCAGGTGGTAACCAGAGGGGAAAGAGAATGAGTGCAGAGGAAGGGGGTCTTTTTGAGCTTCTGCTAGGGAGGGGCAGTTGGGACACAGCCAATAGTGTCAGAAAAGGGAGGAAGGGTTAAACTAAATGGTTACAGGCTCTAGGGGTCCCTGAGGAGGGAGAAACCATTCCCCAGGGGAATATAATAATTTCCCACCACACTGAGAGTTTGTAGCCACAGCATAGCCTTTTGTCTCAAGCCTGATGGTAACAATTTATTTTCTTTATTTGGCTGCATCTGTCCATTTGCAAGGCAGGTCTTACTCACTTGTGACTGCTGCTTTTCATGATAAAATCTTCTTTCCTGTCAGTGGGACTTAGTTAGTAATTTACTGACAACAAAGAGAGGGTGGAAAACAGACAGAGTGATATTTTTCAGAAAAAATGCAGTCCAGGGCAAAAATTAATGCCTTTGCCAACTCACATCTTCTGTTTCCAAGTATGTGGTTTATTTTAAGGAGGCTTTCCATGCCAGAGGTGCTGATAGGTGCAGTTGATAGCCAGAAGGAAGGACTAGATGAGTGGCTGAATGGATCTTTGTCTTTCAAAATCTCCCTGATCATCTTAGCACTGAGTCTATCAAGGCCTCATCACCAGATGGTCTTTGGCTGGCTCTTTTTCCTCCTGCAAAATTAGGCCTTTAAAAGAACTTTATAGGTTCCCACTGTTTTCATTAATTCCTTCACAAATTCCAGCGTGATATAGAAGGCTGTCACTAGTCCACTGCCTTCCCAGGACCTGGGACCTTCATCATCAACTCCAGCCATATGGGAGAGAAGACTTTTCCTGCAGAAAGCAGGAAAAAATAAAGCCTTCTAAACACATTAAATCAAGTTGCCAAGGGCTTGGGATCGGGTAAATTTATCAAGGAACAAGAGCAGATCCTGTTTACTTGAGAACCTACCTAGACATGATTCCTGAAACACTGAATTTCTATTGCATTTTGAGAGTCCTAATCACTACCATGAACAACAAATATAATGTGTGGATATTAATATTGTATTAAAAGGCTTCATCTTTTGTATTAATTGGGTTCTTCTGATACCAGACCATGACAGCATTAACTTTGGCTTAATGTACCAGTTAAAACTGGCAAACTGGTCTGCCTCAGCTGCAAGCCTGGAACTCTCTCAGCAAATGAGCTCTGCTGCTGCTGAAGTTGCACACTGGAAGTTCATGGGAGAGGAGGTTGAAATATGGATGTCTAATAAGAGGTGTGAATATCTAGTAAGGACGTACTTTCTACATCATCCACCAGTGGATTAAACAGCACCTGAATGCTCAAAGATGACATGGTGGATGACTCATTCTGGAACAGGGAATTCATTGAATACACTAATGTGCAAGCAAATTTATCTTCCTTCAGGATATTTGGAAAGCTGTTGGATTGCCTGGCAAATACTCCAGCTGAAAAGGTAACTTCTGGCCAGGGTTCCAACAATTCATCAGTGCTAATGGCATAAATGGCATGGTGTCAAAGGTTAAATAAAATGTTCCTTGCACTCCTTTAAATGTCTTGATCTCTTGAGAGATGAAGTTTCATAATTTGATAGTAAGGTAATTTGATCCTGTGTGTTTTCTCAAGAGTGTTGCTGCACAGGTGCAATAACATGGTAAATACCATCCTTTTTAGCCACAATAGAAAGCATTTAAGCAGCAGTTTTATGTTATGACATTCATATTATTTCTAGCCTTCAACTTTTCTTCCCTGGTTCACAAATTCCTTGTCAACAGGAGCTCTCACCTGAAGGGACTGACCTGACTGGCTGGAAACTGAACCCTGAAGGGTATTTTGATGTAAGGCAGGTTCAGCACTGGCTGGAAGAGGGAGGGAGCCCCTGTTTGGGGAGAGGTGCAAGGAGAGGGCTCACTGCAGTCACCTGGAAGCTGGTATTGGCACCATGCCATGTCAAGTCCACATGGGAAATTAATGTGTGAAAATTGGCACCCTATTACAGGAATGCTGCTCTTCCAGACTCACGGTAACTTCCTTGGTGACAAACTCTTGGTTCTGTGACTCCCATGAAGCCACAGGTGTGGCTTTGCTCCTTTGAACCATCTGGGTGCCACCAGCCTTCCCTCCCCAGGTCCTGTTTCAAGGACTGATCGCACATCAGCAGCAGGTGGGGAGAGGCAATAAAATCCCCTCCTTTCTGGCCCAGAGTTACTTGGTGAAGCACTGGGGGGAGCACAGCTGAGGGGGTGGCTTGGGAAGCTTCATATCAGGAATGGAAATTAGATTTATACTGACCTACCACCACCTGACTGGTTTATAATTTTGTGTAATCACAGTAACGCAAATGACTGTCAAATTGATCTGGTCTAGTGGAGAGGAGGTTGGAGTTAGATGATCCTTAAGGCCCCTTTCAACCCAATCCATTTTGTGATTCTGTGAAAACTTCCTCAGCCTATAGTCAGCAAGTGCATGGTGAGAATCCTTCTGCTCTCACCCTTTGGGACAGGTGTGCTAACCCTTGCATGGGGTGGTTAGAGTTGCTGTGTTATGTTTCCTTGCCTGTTTAACTAGACTGCCAGTTTTTGCCGATCTCTACTCTAGAGAACAAGGAATCAGCTCAGAAAATAGGTGGATTTGAGTCTTATTCTATACCTTTTTTTATGGTCTGGATGACGTCACCATTGAAACGTTGTCATAACATATTGTGGTTCTGTCTTCTTGCACCATTTTTAAATGGAAGTAAGGAGACACCTTTGCTCTGCTGCTCCCACAGAATCTGTGCCTGGGTTTTTGGAACACTGTTAGACTTGTTCTTTTACGGGAGGTATTAGAGCTGTTGGGCACATACAAGGTCCGGATGTCACAGACAGCCCCAAGTTAGCGTAGCCTAAATGTTAGCCCAGTGAGGCTGGGAAGTTAGGACTGTCTTCCAAAGCGGAGGAGGAGAAACAGAGACACATTGTGGTTAAAAATGGCTATGGTGGTGGTCCCTCCTGTCTTTTTCGGGACCTGTGTCCTGGTCATGTGAGCAAGGGGTGACAGCCCTACTGTGCCTGTCAGTATTCTGGATGACTCTTTGGATGCAGCTGAGCACCCCAGCCTTGTGTGCAGGGCTTCATCCTGACCACCAGTTTGTCTGCCATTGCAGAAAGGGCTTTGCTGGCTTTGGGCTGCTGGGAGGGGAGCTGTTGTCTGTGTGACTGCCTGCCCTTGTGCTGCAGTGACTGTGAGGGACAAGGGCTGCCAGCCACTGTGCACTTGCCTGTTTCCAGGGCTCTGCTGGGTTTGCCCTTCACCAAGGCACATCCTGTTCTTCTGGTTCCTTCTCAAGGGTTTCATCACAGGAAAAGGGTGCTCCTCTTGGCCCCAGCTGATCTCACCATCAGAGGGCTTATCCTTAGCTCTGACCTCACTTATTCTTTTTTAAACCCATCATTGTAATTCTCCCCTATGAATCCTCCCTTTGAAAGCTAGTTAAGACTGTGCAAGGCTTTCCTCCAGTATCCCTACAGGAACTGTTCACCCCAGTCCTTTCTGTCCTTTACTTTCTTCGTCACACTTTTGTCTCTTTTCTTTTTCAGAGCTTTCTGACCTGGGTTCCTCAGCTGTGATGTAAATCTGATATATTATATTCATGCTTTGAAGACAAACCTTTACATTTGGTCTCTTGGAATGGGAGAAAAATAGTATTAGGTTGTGCCATAAGAGATTTGTATTGGAAACTGAGAAAATTTCTTCACAGAAAGGGTTGTCAAGCATGGAAAGAGGCTTCCCAGGGAAGTTGTGGTGTCACCATTCCTGGAGGTATTTAGCAGATATGCATTTAGGAACATGAGTTATTGCTGGGCTTGGCACTATTGGGATATGGCTGGACTAAATGTTCTTAAAGGTCTTTTCCAACCTAAACAATTATCTGATTTTATGAAAACCATGGAATTTTCTACTACAACGTTACAGGACAAATCCACATATATTTTCTTAGATGCTCTAGCCTAGATGGATATCTTTCTTCTGCTGATCATAGAATGATCTTCCTTTTAATTTTATCCCTTTTTATCTCCCCTTCCTACCAACACTATTTTCAGGGCTGGATTTTTAACTTTTCTCATCTCACAGATTTCTCTGACCTCCCCAGCCTCTGTCTCAGCTCCCTGAAGAGTGTGACTGGTGTGTTATCATCCTTCTCTCCTTCTGGAAACAGACATGCTGCAGAAAACAGAAACTTCATACACACCATGAAATTAAAATACAAGAAGCAATTTAGAAAGAATCTTGAGACAGAGCATCTAGTCCATCTCTCAGCCCTGGAGCAGAATCCTATCAACTTAAATAATTCCCTAGTAAGTTCTTGTCTAGTCTGTTTTTCCAAGCTACTCAGGATGGAGGATTCACACCTTCCCAGACAATCAGATTCACTATTGTCACTGTTTAAAAAAATCCCCCAATGCCTAACTTAAGCCTCTTATGATAGTTTTCCCCATCCAACCCTGTTTTTCTGTAGACATATATGATGTGACTGGATGTCTCCTGAGCACCTTTTTTGTTTTTGCCTTCTCTAATAAGTCTTATTTTCTTGGTCTCTTACTGCTGCAGATTGTGCCTCCTACTTGCTCTGCTTAGTTTCATCTCTAAAAGAGCACATGAAAAGACTGCAGCTTCACACCCTCCCTCTGTGAGAGGTGGGAAGCAAGTGAATCCATACAGTTCAGTGAGACTAGTGCAGTCATGTTGTTCAGGAAAAATCCCCCAGGCACTTCACTAATCATCTTAAATAAAATGGCATGAAATTAAAATCACCAGAGACAGTCACATCTTCTCATCTTCCTATCTGTATCTGCAGTCCCATATGTAGTCAAATGACAGAATCACCCCAATCTAGGTACCCAAGCCTGCCTGGGGACATGGTTTTATTCTGTCTGAGGTTTAAGACCAATAAGAAATTAATTTTAATCCTGAACAGGCTGCAGTCAGGACTCTGATTTCATTTTGTTGTATCTACTGCAGCGTGAGAGCATTCCTGAGCTGGAAAAGAATTTCAGGGTGAAGATAATTCTCCCTTGTTTCTTTATGATATCAGCTTTATGGACAGTGGGGGACCAAGGCTCTTACCCAGTGTGATTCCCATTCCCATAGCACTGTGGGCTTAGCTAAGAGGTGGTCTCACTGGACTATTCAATTTATTGGAAAATGTCAAAAGACCACTGTCCTTTGAAGAGGTTATTCTCAAATGGGAGGGGGACATGAGGGCACTTCTGTTCTTTCTGTCTGTCAGTGCAAAAAGTCCTGGAGAGTGTGTGTTCAACATGGTGCAGGACGAGAGGGTATCTTCAGGGTAGAGTATGGGCAGCACACCCTGCTGAAACCTGCACGTGAGGCAGGGAACCTGTGGGTCAATGGCAAGATGGTCACTGCCACTCGTCATTAGCCCATCATAAGATGCCAGGTCATGGAAAACTGCTATGACCTTACCTGATTTGTGATCAGGCTGTCTTGCAGCTGCATTGATGCTCTCTGCTGACTTGGTGTAATTTAAAGCCCAGAAGGACAATAGGAGACTTCCTTATCAATCTTCTCCAAGTGTTTTATATCAAAAGCCAAACCGTGGAGTACTGGTTTTGCTGCTCTGACATGTTCATCTCAAGGACCCTTGACTGAGCCTGCTTCAAGCTGTTCTTTTTTTTTTTTTTTTACAAACTTCATTTGTCATTTTACAAACTGAAGGTGCATTCTAGCTTGGAGAGGAGGCTCACTGCTTTGATGCTGCCTGCTTTCCCACTGCACTCCAGGTATGAGAGCTCCTGACTCTATGAGGAGAATGATGAAATGGGAAACCAGCCATCAAAAAATCAGCCACAGGGGAATTTTGTGGATGGTTCTTGCTATACTTTGCTTCTTTGGACCTAACAGTAAGAGCATAACAGGGCTTTTCAAATGGCTTCCTCTCCATCGTTCATATGGACAGTGGAGGCTGAATGTTGTTCAAAGTTTTTACCAGACACATACCTGGTATTGCCAGGAAAGCTAGGCTTACCCCACAGGATGCATGCTCTAAACAGGGGAAAAACAAACAGCATCACTCATGTGAAGAAAAAGGCAAAACCTGTGCTTTAAAAGAAAAGGTGAACACTGGTGTTAGTGCTCAGCAGTATATATATTGTTCAGAAAACTTCCTCAACTTCTACTTCCTCAAAACACCCCCTTTCCTTCCAGCTTATAAAGCCCTTGTGATATGCACTGCTTTATTGGGCAAGACTTGGCAGCTCCCTGTGCTTACATCCCATCAGCATGAGAGTATCCCTTGGACTCAGCTTTCTCCTCGCTTTCCTGGACCCAGGTGAGTTTTTCGCTTGGACCTGTGGGGTTGTGAGACATGAAAGAGGTCTGGGAATGGTGTGCCTTGTATGAGAGGCTATTGCTGCCATCTGAGCCATAAACCTCATCTTAGAGGATTTGCACTGCAGAGGGGTGAGGATGACTGGTCTTGGGGGATCTTTGGTCCTATGTGCCAATGTGCAGATGAAGGTGTTGGCATTTACAAACTGAGCTTGCAGTCTAATTTTCTGTGGTGCTCACTGGTGATATAGCTAACACAGCCGTCACAGTGATTCAGGTTACCCTGAGGCAGTCAGACTTTGGTAAGCTGAATCCATCTCCAGGCTCATTTATTTAACTTATGTCCAGGGTTGTGTGACATTTTGGACATAATATCATTCCAGCCGTCCTTCAGCTCTTGTCCAGAAAAGCACAGCTGCCTTGGAGGTCTTGAGTTACAGTAGATGCCATGGCCACTGCAAGGTGCCTTAGTTGGCACCTGGATTTAAGGAAGTGACACATGCTTTGGACCTGTTAATCTACGTGCTGGACCCTTGTCAGTGTCTGTCATGGAAGAGATCCTGTTTGTCCTCTGTCAAAATGCATGTTATTCCTTTCCAAGTGTTTTCTGATGAGCATCTGTCTGATATTCTGCTTAAAGTGTTCCAGCAGGTATCTGCTGAAAGAGATAATGCTTACAAAGAAAGTCTCCAGTTTGTACAGAGTACAGCCAGTACCTGCTGGCAGCTCTCATTCCCCAGCCACTCAGGTGCCCTTATTCACTACACAGAGAGAATTTGGGGTCTGTGGATCCAGGGACACCCGAGTGCCTGTGAGAATGAAGGGATTTGTAGGGCTGCTATCATCAGCAACCCCAAGAAAAGCTCAATATAGATTGCACAGTGAAACAGGAAAAATAAGGGAAGAGAAATGTGAAAAGTGCTGATCAATGCTGAAATCAAACATCAGTGAAAGGGAAGTGAGATCCCTTATGACTGTTGCTCAGGAATGTGTCCTCATCTCTACAGGGACCTGCCTCCAGTGCGAGATATGTCACAGCATGGGAAAAAGCTGCTCTGGCCCCATGAAAACCTGCTCTGGTGGTGAAGATACCTGTGGCATTATTCTGCATGAAGTCCTAATAGGTGAGAACGTCCTCTAAGTCAGTGTGGCTTTCAAACTGGGGCTGGCTGGGAGACTTGTCTCTCTCCCCACTTCTGTTACTGGTAGTATGGTCTATCCTTGGATAACCTGTTTATTTTGCTTTTACTGACAGATGACCAAGAGATCAGGATAGTCTGGGATAGAAAAAGCTCTTTATTCCTCTATTTCAAGAAGTAATTTTCTACTGGGTGGGTTTGGTTCTTAGCTGTGGAGGGAAGGACCAAAACCTCTTAGTGGGAGGAGAGACTGGCTTTTAATTCTGGCCAAGGTGAGTAGTTGAGTCAGGAAGCTGAGAGACTGAACCATGACCTATGCTAAGCTGCTGACATCTAGTACTGGGGGTGCACTGGTGATGCATGGAGAGAGAAGCTTGCCTGTCCTCAGGCAGAAATCCTCAGGCAGGGATGGGGAAACCCTGGGGACACCCCAGGGACACCCCACTCCTGGGGACCATGCGGCCATGTAGTGCCACCAGGACTGAGCTACCTCCTCCTCCTGCTCCTCCTCCTCCTCCTCCTCCTCCTCNTCATCAGTTTAGGTTGGAAGAAACCTTGCAGATCATCTAGTTTCAAACTCCCTGCCCTGGGCAGGAAGACCTTCCACTAGACCAGGCTGCTTAGAGCCCTATCCAACCTGGCCTTGAACACTGCCAGAGATGGGAGCTGTGAACACTGCCACAGCTTCCCCAGGCAACTTGTCCCAGTGTTTCACCACCCTCACTATCAAGAATTTCTTCTTAACAGCTAATCTTAATCTACTCTCTTTCAGTCTGAAGCCATTCCCTCTAGCCCTGTTAGTTCATGTCCTTGTCAAAAGCCCCTCTCCAGCTCTCTTGTAGCTCCTTTAGGCACTGGAAGTTGCTGTAAGGTGACCTTGGAGCCTGCTCTTCTCTAGGTTGAACAATCACAACTCCTTTAGCTTGTCCTCACAGGAAATGTTATCAACCAGTAACCATGGCCCCATGGTTGATAAGTCAAATCTGGTGCTGAGCCCTGACAGCTGAACAGTTGTGTAGAGGCATGGCCTCAGCCACTGCTCAGCCTTAGTGATGTGATTGGTGCCTTTTAGACTGGAGTCTGGCCCATACCCTACCAGCCTAGGTGCTGGCAGCTCTAGTGTCTGACTCCTTCTGCTGGTGCACCCACCCTTCATCCTTCAAGTACTTCAGCAGGCTCAATTTAGCTGTTCTGCTCCCCTTTACACCTTTTGGGCTTAGCTGATGGGGTAGACCAGACTTGCCCATGCCAGGATGCTGTGATGGACTGTGCACTCTGCAGATTTTACACAGGCTAAGCAAGCATGTGCTGTGGGTCAGAGGCATGTGCCACACCACAATCTCTGCATGTGAGGTGTCCTGGCTCACTGGTGGTGCTTCTCAGGGGGCTCAGGCCCTGGGACAGCTGCCTAGAAGGTGGTACAGGAGCTAATGGGAGGGGAAGGGAGTTACTTTGTGTTGAACAACTTGGCGCTGCCTTCTGCCTCGTGACAGGGGGAATGGCCATCTCTTCATCCATCAAGTCCTGCCTGCCATCCCACATATGCCACCTTGGTCCCGTCACCGTGAACTATGGGAAGGTGAAAGCAAAGAGCCACTTGGTTTGCTGCACGGGCGATGACTGCCGGACCGCCTCTGTGTCATGTAAACTTTTTATTTTCCTTGTAGCCCATCCCCCCTCCCTCTGATCCATTCCATGGTGAGGCCTTCCAGGCTAAGCCGTCACCTGAGTTCTTCCTCTCATTCTCTCACTGAAACCAACTACAGCCAATGTCTTTCATTCCAGTGCCACCAGATAATGATGTGCCCAATGGATACCAGTGTCCTGCCTGCTACAGTGTGGACTCCTTTCAGTGCAGTGATGAAGTTGTAAACTGCACTGGATCTGAAGACCAATGTGTTGACCTTGCTGGGTTAATGAATGCTGGTAAATGCCTATCATTTGGGGCTGTTTTTCATCTTCTTGATGGGTAAAATGTGTGAAACTTGTCTAACATAAAGCACTACTGAGATAGAAATGGGCAAAAGGTGTGAAATAAAAAAAAAAGAAGAAGATACAAGGAACTTAAAGCTGAAACCTGAGAACTTCAAACTGATCAAAGGGCAGGTGTTGTTTTTCTTTCCTTCTTCCCAATCATGCATGGATAATTGCTGGAATTCCTCCTAACATGGCATAACTGAGATTAAGAGTGAAACTGGTTTCTTGGGACAGTCTGGTACATGGGTGTGTAACAAACCTGATCAAGCCCCTGAACCTGTTGGCCCTAGTTAGGATGTATGAGGGTGAGTCTGGATGTAAGCCAGTTGCCAGCTTAGTGGGGGTTCAGATGGAGCTTTGCAGAAACATTGCTTTCCCGTGGGGTAATATCAGTCACTTGAGACAAGACACTGTTGCAGTGGTGCTTCTGCATGAGGAAAGCTGGGGACAGGCCCCCTCCCTTGAAGTCCAGTCTTTGAATAGCTCCATAAGAAATCTTTTTCCCACCTTAAATCCTGTAATTAGAGAGAGGAAAGTAGACAACAGAAAATTTTACACTCCTGCTGCAGGTAAAAGACTTTCATCTTTCATGACACACCTGTGTTCCACCAGGCAGGAACAAATCCATGGAAATAAAGGGCAGCAACATCAGCTATAGAAGCAGACTGAAAAACAATTATCTTGTATATGGTTATGGATGAAGTTCCTTTGAGTTGATAATATTGCTAGGTGATGACGTTATGCTTGACAGTCCTTCATATAGACTTTATTAATGTGCTGTCCAAACCCTGAATTAAATCATGTTTCACAGAGACAACATGAAGGGAAACAAAAATTTTTGTAGTCACAGCAATGAAAATAGAGTGGCGCAATTAATTCAGTGTACACTGAAATAAAAAAAATAGTCCTAACTTGCCTTAACTTGACTGATCAGCCACTGTGAATGGAGAAGGCCTGTGTAGTGTGATAAACTGTGCAAAGAAAGCAGCAGTGTAGGGGAGCACAGGAAGGAACTAATGAGGTGCCTTTACATGCTATTTCTATTTGAGATAAAATTGTCCAACAAAGTATTCTGGACCTCATAACCTGCACAGCACAGACACATGAACAGCATTAGCAAAAGCAAGCAATAAGAGCAAGAATATCTGAATGGGGAGTTAGGCATTCAGCACCTGCCCAGGTCTCCTCTTCTGTTGAATGCTGCAGTGGCAAAGGACAAGCTCAGGTTTCAGTGGGCACGTCAGTAGGTTTCTGTCTTGGTTTGGCTAAAATGTTTATAAAGCCTTCAAAAATTAATTCCTCTTAACAAATGGCTCAGGTTGTATTGTCATTGAGGCTTCTCAACTCCATGTCAAACCTGACGTAGAGAAAGTCTTCCAGTTGGAGTGTTATGAGAGGGTCAGAGAGAGAAGGAGACAGTGAATACCTGGCATACTGTTCCACACCCTGGTTTCTTTAGGAAGGCAAAGTTTGGGCAGAAGAATCTTTAAACAAGAGAAAGAGAACTACTTAAGACATTTTCATTTTAAAAATTTAAATACTTGGAATTTTTAAAAGTATGTTTTTCAGCAGAAAGAAAGAAGACAAATCTTTAACCATTTGTATTTCAAGTCAACCAAGATAAACCTTACTGTTTCTTCCACCTTGTTCAGGGAATGGAAACAGATAGGGCTAATGAGTTTGGAACCATGATGGGCAATTCTTAGGTTGGAAATGGGGACTGCACTGGCCAGGGGGGGTGGAAATGTTGGGGATTTGATCCCCTGATGCATGGCATGCATTTCTTGTATTTCTCCCTTATAGGTGGACTGTCTCTGAAAGCTGCCATGAAGGGTTGCACCACCATTTCTGAATGCACTATGGTAGGAGATGGAAAACACAGCCTGGGTATGATGGACATAAAATTGAAACAGTTCCAATGCAGACCAGCTTCTGCTATGTACAGGGTGGCATTCGCTGGGGTTGCCACTCCACACACCACCTTCCTTCCTGTCCTGTCGGGATTCATCCTGGAGAAGCTACTTTTCTGACTCTCACTGGTGCAGGGTTGAGCAATACCCACAGCAAACTCCACCAGTGGTTTGCAACTTAGTCCTTTTTGCTGTAGCTTCTTCTGTATGGGGGTTTTATTTTCAGATTAGCTCTTCTTTCATATTTTCAAAAAATAAAGACAGTACTTACGCGTCTTTTGTTTCCACATTGATTTAATCTCATTTAAACCTTCATCAGTTCAATTGTGGTTGGTTTTGTGTTGCATTCTCTCAGTGCTTTGTTCACACTGGGATCATATGAGACTGTATGAGATCTTCCCTGCACTGGAAGTGGGAGCTCTCAGGACAGCCCTGGTCTCTACATTGACTATCTCAGTATATGTGGTAACTTAGCCACTTTTCCAGGCTCCAAAAAGGACTGGAGATGAGTTCCTGAGAGGTTCACCCTGAGTAGAAGGGTGACTTGCCCCTTTTTCCAAATCAGGTACCCTTGTATCCTATTTGTCCAAGTAAGAGGAGTCCCTCAGCTCAAAGGGGCTGCTTGTGGCCCTGGGCCACAAATAGTATTTGCTTCAGAGTGTAAGACACTGCAGTAAGCAACCTGCTTCTGGCAAGGAGTTGCCTTACCAGACATTCTCCCATTTAGTCTTAAGTTTCACAATTATCTGGAAAAAATGCTTATATTGGGAACATTTAATTTCATCAAATAGATAGATTTCCATGGTGACAAACTGCTGGGAGTCTGACTAATGGGAAGCTTCAGCTCAATGCTTATTTCCTTTCTGCCCACTGAACTACACCTACAACTTCTGTAGCCTTCCCACTTCTACATTTGTAACACCCTGGCTATTCTGCCCCAGCCACTCCTTGCCTCATTCCCTGGTATCCTTGGGTTAGTATCAAAAGCACTGAAGAAAAACACCTCATCAGGCATCATTGCCATACCTGGGAGTTAGTACTGGCTGTGGGCTTGAGGATGGAGTGGTGAGAGCTCTGGGAGATGCTCTGGGAGGTGTATGGTGGAGCAGTGTTAGCAAACTTCAACATCTCCCTGTGTGTCTGTTCCAGATGAATGGCTCAGTTTGGAGCAGACTACAGGACTATTAAGCAAAGTTCATGGTTATGTCTGCCCCTAACAGCCCCAGCTCACCATGCAAGCATGCGTTTTGGGTATTCCAGGGATTCCAGGGATCAGCAACACAATTTCATCTCCTAGTTCAGTGCTCGGAAAGCCTTGGCTGCTGAAACCAGACCACAGCTTGTGGCAGTAATGAGATAACTATGCCTACATGTGTATGCACGAATGTATATGTGATCAGATTATAAATTGCAGCATGGGGGCTGAATGTTCTCACCATTTTTGTCTCCCCAGGCTTTTCCCTCTTCCCAAACAGGCTGAAACTCCTTTCTTCCTAGTATTCCCACCAAATTATTTGGGATAAAATGTCACATTATCTATTGTAATAAAGGAGTGTGGATCTGAGAGTGAAAATTAATTTTTGAGGTAGAGAATGGGCTGATAATACACATTTAATACAGGGAAAAGAGTCTGGTTAGACTCAATTATTTGCAGAAGCTGTCCAATTACAGCATTGATGTTAGAGAAGGAACACAGCTCCCTCTTCATGGTGTAACAATACACATACTGCAGCAACCCACTCATTCAGCATTTTTTCAGATCTGATAAAATCCTGGAACTATAAAAATTCTCTGTCTATGTAAGTACATTATCCCTGACCACATCTCCTGTATACTCATGCAGAACATTACATTACTGTCCATGGCACCCCTGTGGCAGATCTCGATCCACTTCGGTGGCTCAACCCTTCACTTTCTGTTTATTCCACTCTGACCCTTGATGTTATCAGGATGGAAAAGCTGAATGGATCTGTTCAGCCTGGTGATACACAAGACTTGGTGTGATACACACCAGAGAGCCATGGTGCTGGGGTGGTATTTCAGACAAGGGGGAGAGCAGACAGCAATGTTTCTGATGAGGGTTTGTGGTGCAGAAAGAAGAAGCAGTTGAATTTTGGTCTCTATCTCAATGTTGCGGCAAACAAAGCTGTTGCAATCTGTGGCTGCATAAATGATGGAGTGACGAGTGTAAACAACCTTACATCTTTATGACTGATACCCTTGTTTTGTTCCAGCATCCATATTTTAAAATGCTGTTACAAATAGAAAACATGAAATAAAATGCCTTACAGTGAAAGTCTTCAGGAGCATAAACCTGTGGTTTTACTGAAAAAAAAAGTCAGGGATGTGCCTTGTTTACAGGCTATCATCACACTTACATGGAAGTGATAAGATCTTAAAGGGCTCTTTTATACATTGGAGTGCAGCAATAATGTGAGAAAACTAAAGGAGAGAAAGCAACACCATCACTGTGCACAGAATGCAGCCATTAGACCAAAGGTTCATCAGCTTTTGATGTCTGAAGCCCAGAATGAAGATGTTTCAGAAATGGGTGTGGACAGGTTAAAAAGAGATCAGGCAGAGTTGGGAGAAACATGACAAGCTGGATGAAGGTGATAGGATAGTGGGCTGTTCTGATCTCAAATTCTGGCTTCTGAGGAGGGAGATGATGCTGAAGTGTATTCAGATAAAAGCAACGCAAAAGATGGAAAAAAAAAACCCTGGTGACGCCAGTTTACTAAACCAAATCAAACAGTGGCATCTCAGGATCTTGAGCAAGGAGAGATGAATGAGCAGCACTTGCCTCTCAGTAACTGCAGGGTGTGACAGCAGAGGTGGGGGCATACCTAGAGATCCCCTGTAAAGCCACCACTCTGGGGAACATGGGAAGCCCCCTGACTCACAGGGTTAAATTGAGGAAGCAGCTCTTGAGGTCATAAGCATTTTGAGGAAGGGCAAGGAGAGATATGGCCAAAATGCACCACTGTAAGCAGAATGACTCCTGCTGATTTTAATGGGCTCTGAACCAGGCCTCAGACACCAAAATGGCTTCTTTCCATCTGCAGCTTCTTATAATATATACAAACCCAACTCCCACACAGACGCGCACATGCAGACATGTAAATACCAGATCCTCCCTTAGATCTTTCAGATACTTTAGCCACCAGAGACATAGACACTCACAGCCCTGCATGGCTGGAGCTGCCTTCCTCACCCTCAACAGCCACCATGTCAACAACAGCCTTTTATCTCCCCTTTTGTATAGCCAAGAGGGCTCAGATCACTGTCCTGGTTTCCTAGACAGTGGAAAATTGACCATGTTCTGCCATTCCATCTCTCTCCTCTGAAGTTTCGGTTCTTTCCCAAAAATGCTTAGCCAGCCAGAAAGCCTGGTGGCAGATAGAAAACCCAGAGGACACCTGAAACAGGGAGATGGACATGCAGGAATTTTGCTCAACAGACTGGTCATTTTGTAGGGGGAAAGGTGGGGACTTGGTGGACACAGCCCTGAGCTTGGCAGGTGGACTGGAAAGGAGCAGAGCAGGAGAAGTCAGGGAGAAGGGGCTGCATTTCTGTGTGGCCATGCACCAGACAAGGCAGTTCTTATCAGATATTAAAACCCCTTGGCTCCTTCTTCCCAGCATATCTGGCTGAGAATGTTCTTCTCTCTTTTTTTTTCTTCATATTTTGGGAAGCACTCTTGCCCCCAGCTGTTTCACACCTGGAACTCAGGGCACCAGGACCCAGTTTATCTGACTGGAGCTTGGTCTGGGGTTGTATTTGCAAAGGAATGCAAAATGGCTTTAATTTTTAATTTTTTTGTTTTATATAATGACTGTGTTTCCCACAAGGAAGTTTTTCCAGTACGCTGGGCTAGCAGGTTCAGTGGTTATTTTGGAGCTCACACTTCTTCAAAGGCGAAGTGAAGACAAACAGGGAGTGAACATGAAGGCTTTATTGCAGACAGGGACATGTGTCATGCTGCATACCAGAGACATAATTTTTTCCACCTCCCTTGGGAAAAGATAGGTGGGTCTTGAGCCATCTGACCAAATCTGGGCTTCACCAGAGGGTGATTGTCTGCATTTGAACAAGTATTAAATTTCCAGGATGACTAATTCAATACTGCTCTTGGAGGTCAGCTTCCAACTAAACGATACATTTCTATTTGCACTGTGAAATCCACCACTGGCAGAGGTACCTCCACCCCAGACACAAAGTGTTGGGTGGGAAGGATCCCAGCTCCAGGGTGGTGTATTTTCCTTGGAGAACATATTTTACCTTAAAGCTGTGTAGCACAGAGAGCAAATGCTCCACAGGCCAGGAGCAGGATTAACCTGGTGTCGAAACCTGCATGGTCTCACCTTCTAACTCCTTGGGCATCTCTACTGGGTGAACATTTGCTGTTTCCAAACTTTCATGATAGTTTCAGTTCTCTGGATTGCAATTGTAAGGACAACGTTTAGTACCCACTTCTACTCCCGACACATAGAAGAAGCACCTCTCCCTCCCTATACATATCTGAGGCAGACTGTCTGAGAATCAGAGAATTATTTTGGTTGGGAAAGACCTCTAGGATCACTGAGTTCTCTCATGTGTATGAGTGAATGAAAACAAAATTTACTGTACCCAACCTGGAATCACCTAATAAATCTCTCCAAGCATACTTATAAGACTTACAAGTTACTAGGGCAAAAGCTCATGTGCAGGTGGCTGGGCATTTGGATGCTGCCAATATAGACATAATTGTTTGGTTTCCAAATGTCACAGATAGCAGGAAAGGAAATTTTTTTCACAGGTCACTGCATCCCACAGTCACATCTCATGTCAGGTTCCGTATCCATGGAATAGACTCTTGAGCATCTTGCCCAGAAACTTGTTTTGTGCAGTGATGGATTCAGATTTTATCCTCAGAAAAGTCTGGTAGGGAACATCAGATCATAGCACTCTTGCCAAGCAGGGTTCTGCTGGAATGGGTGTGGCCTTCTAGAGAAAAACCTGAAAACTATAGGCAGATGATTTCCAAAGGAGGAGCTGTTTGTGGGTATTGGGCTCTGTGCAGGCTAAAGAGCTGTGAGGTTACAGCTCCCAGACGAGGACCCATCTCATAGAACTGGTTGGATTTAAAGAGGCTGATGTAATCTGGGAAGTAGCTTGTCACAGCCTGTGCAAAAAGTCTGACTGGAAAGCTGGACTCAGTGCAGGAGCTCTGGAGGAGTGGGAGTTGTAGCAGATAGTGTTGCAGGATGCTGAGCTATAGAATTAATGAGAGGCTCAGGGTATGCTTAAGAAGTCAGGCTTCTCATAAGTGGTTAAGTTCCCACACAATGTGTCTGTAAAAGAATGGGTTTAAGATGTTGTAATTAGTTCCATTCTCTCCTCCTTTTTCTTTATTATGTTGCGGAGGCCATGACTGAGTACTCATACAGTGACAGTGGTCTGACACACAGCTTTGCTGGATGGAAGTTTTTGAGAAATGTGATTCCATCTCCTTGGTCTAGGAATGTAGCTGTGCCTTTATTTGCCTGTCTTGTGTTCTCAAACCTCTATGGTTTACGCAAGAAATTTGCAGACATGAGTGTGGGAAACTGGTTTTCTCCTAAAATGGAAGATGAAATTGTCATTGTTTGCATGATGGCAAAAGGGGCACAATAAGAAATGAATTACAGTGTTATGAGATCCTTCAGGTTACAGGAAGTGATGATCCTGGTGCCAATTATGTCCTAGAGTTGCTATAAGTTGCCAAAACTGCTAACAAGTACCACAAGTCATGAATGGCCCCATATTGAATGCACATGGTGCTTAGGACTTGTGGGAAATAAAAAGACCATGGAATTATAAATCACAGGTTCATAAAGACTGGAAAAACCCTTCAAGACCATCAAGTCCAACTTTTGAACTGAATGCCACTACAGCCACTGAACCATATAATGCAGTGCCATGTCTACGTCTATTGTACCTGGCAAGTAGATCTGATCACTGGCCAACACCACACAAGTGTTATCAGGTAATTAACCACTATCATTCTGCATTTCCAGCTTCTCTTCCTTCCAGTTTTGTGTAGAAACTCCTGCCTGTGGGCTCTGTTCCCTTTGCCTGGTGGGAAAGATTGAGGGATAAGCTGTCAGAGGCAGCTGTGGAAACTCCCTGCTTGCATCTTCATGGCTGATGTTCAGCCTCTGCAGAAAATCCAGACAGTCTGGACCAAATCCAAGCTGTGCATCTGGCATATGTCTTTCTCAATCCTTTTTCAGGAACAAATTTTGGTGTTTCATGGCTAGTTAAACAATAAGAATGGTGACTCAGACTGTTTAGAGGGAGACGTTTTAGGAGAGAAGGGGAAAGACTGGTAGGGGATCAGAAGTTACTGGACTCTGTGATGCATATTGCTGGTACACATCCCTGCTCTCCCATATCTCCATCTGTGCAGGTTGTGGAAGTTCCTTTCTCCACAGCCCATCTGCAGCACATGAGGAACTGCTCACCCACCCTTTTTGGATATTTAGAGGAAGAAGGTGTCTGCCTGGTGGTCTGTGGGCCACACTGGAGCCCTGCAGCTATTTCTGGCACAGGCTTTTCCTTCCTCTGCTTCTAGATATTCCGCTGGCCAAGTCCCAGCTCTGGGGCAAACTGTCCCTGGCTGAGCTGCACTGCCATAAAACCCACACTAGCTCAGCTTTTCAGCTCTCTGATGCCTCAACACAACCCACAGAAAATTGTCAGAGAAAGGAAGGCTGGTTTTAAATACCAGCATTTATGCTGGTTTAGGTTTTCTGATTAAAATGAGAACTGGCTGGCAGTTCATCATGGAGACGTAATGGACAGGAAACCTCTGCGAGAGACAGCAAAGAGAAAAACAGATTTTCTTCCTGAAAAGATGCTTTTCCTTTATTGTTGGCAACTCCATGGGAAAGTTCATGTCTCAGTTTCCCAACTTGTAGCAAGGAATACACCTTTCTCAAGAAGGATTCTTTAGGAAAACATAAGCTGGCATTAGACTCGCCTTTTTTCTCTGCATTACTAGCTTTTGAGTTTCAATAATGGCTGGATTTCTTCATCAAGATATGAGAAAATTAAAAAACATAAATCAAGCTTTGATTCTTTAAACTGGGCTACTCATCTTTTAGCTGTTATGTAGACAGACTACAGTGGCAGAAATGAAAATGAGTGAAATAGCTGGAAAAAATCACTGGGTACATATATACAGGGTAAAATCTGGAAAAAAAATCAAAATTTGAAACAAAAAATGATCTTGTCAGGGAGAATATTTCCTGATGTGGGCTTTGAAATTTGTGGGTCTTGATGTCACAAGATAAGAGTGCTAAAGGTCCCTTCCCTATTCTTATTCTGCTTTTCTTGATTGTCCCCTGAATCAGCACAGCAAAAGACATGGTAAAAACTGGTAACTGAAGCGGATGCAGAGGGTGGAGCTTTTGAACATAGTTTTGGCTATCTCCTCTTTCAGCATTTTAGAATTGCTTTCCAAAGACAAAGGTCCAGGACTTTCAGGAAAAAAAAAACATAGTGTCACAGAGAAAAAGAGATGGAGGAATCTCAGAAATGGTCAGATATTGCACTCTTTTGCAGTGCTGCCAGTTGCAATTGTTTTTCTCTGGGGCTTCTCCAGAAAATTGTCAGCTAGGAAAACCAGATTTCCTGGAAGACAGAGTGGTCTTTTGATGGAGTCACAAAAGCTCTGGTAGGGATACAATCTCTTGGCCCCTCATGCAGATAAATTTCGCAGCCCAGGTACCACTGACTCATGAGTGCAGGGATTTTCATTTCTCCTGGCAGTGTTCCTTTCCTGCTTAGGAGCAGGCATAATTTAGCAGCCAATTAGAGGCCGTCTTCCAGCCTAGGTTTTATTACTGTATTTCTTTTGTTTTTCTCCCTTTCTCTGTCTGGCTGTTCTGACAATCACTCACACTTGCTTAAAATAAGCTTGAAAGTGACTTTAATGAGACCAGAAGGTCTTTTAGAGGTTGCAGCAGGCGTGACCTCACACTTCCACTGTATCCCTGATTGATACTGCAGGTTATCCTGTACTAAATAGGTGTATAAAGTTCATAGTAGTGTCATTTGTCAGTATTTTTAAACCTAATTACCTAGGGAAACATGGTGTTGCATTTACTTTTTCTCTCTGTTTTCTCTTTCCACACTATGTCCCCAAAAATAAGATTTCAACTATACTTTTCATCTAGTAAGAAATTACCAAGATTTTCATTTGTTCACAGTTTTGTGAAAACTGGCAGCTGGATAGAGCAGAAAAATCTGTGTTATTGCTGC
Organism: Cisticola juncidis; assembly: GCA_013400215.1. Classification (NCBI taxonomy): domain Eukaryota; kingdom Metazoa; phylum Chordata; class Aves; order Passeriformes; family Cisticolidae; genus Cisticola; species Cisticola juncidis. The sequence goes on from VXBR01006651.1 coordinate 25,250, forward strand.
TCCCTGTTCCTCCTACACAAGTCAGGGGCAGAATTCTGTACAATATACATATTCTTGATCAAGGAGCACTTTATGTCCTGGGTAATGAAGCAGTTCAGATACTGCTTCAAGTCAGCCACAGCACAGGACCCAAATCTCCAGCCAAATGAGTAGCAGATTCTGGAAGGAGCTGTAGTATCAAGGTGGAGGAGATTGGAAAGGGAACTGTAGGAAAGGTCACATTATTAACTCCACTGGTCACAGAACAACTTATTTTTAACAGTGTCTTTTCCCCACAGGAAGAATTTTCTATTCTTCGTCATTTCCAGATGCAGTTCTCATGTCTTTAGCAGCTACATCAGCACTGGATTCTTGGATGCTGCATTTGGTGCAGGCAGTGCCTTGCCAAGAGCAGTCATAGGCCACAGGGAAAAGCAATGGAACAGGAGAAGCTGCTGCTTGACAGGACTTGCAATTGATTTACAAGAAGAGTGGAGGCAGGGGAGGAAGTTGGCTTCCACAGAAGGGCTGTAAATGCCCCCTCCATTATTGGAAGTGTTCTTGTAATTCCTTTTGTTGTTGTCTCTGACTCCCATTGGAACCACTGCTTACTCACACGCACTGAAACCTGAGAGGTGAGCATTAGCAAGAGGACAGTGGACACCTTTTGAAAGGCCAGCTTTGTGACCCTCCTTGGCATTGGTTGCAGAGCTGCCTTGAATATCTGGCTGCCTCTTTTGTGCCTGAATGGCAGTTGATGAGTTTCAGAAATCTGCTCCAGCTATGGATACCGGGCAGCTGCAAAATTATTTTCCTTTATTTGCTTCTTTTGTGTTTGTCCAGATGCTGCTGCACACCTTGTGAGGGTCCAATTAATTCCCCCTGAGGTGCAGTGTGCCAGCAGAAGGCATGTGGCTGTATTCCCTGCACAGCCACTGAATTTTCCTTGCAAACCTCAGGTCTCTTGGTTGCTGTGGATCAGACTGGTGGGAGTCAAAAGCAGTATGTAAAGGCAAGAGGACAGTACATCCAGTGGGAAGGGGACAAACAGTTCTCTCTGTTGTAGCCAGTAAAGCATTTGAGTAATTTCTTCCTACAAATAGTTGTCTTGTGTTGCTGGCTGCTTTGCATGGCCCTCAGCTTAATCAAATAACACAGGTTTGGATACTGCTGCTGACCAAAGGAGTCTCTTCATCTGAGGCTTCTTGCTAGAGTATGTGGTAAGGGTGAGAAAGTATTTCCATAAAACCTGAAAATTATTTTCTCATATTGCTCTGTACTACTGTTACTGGGAAAGACCTTGGAAACTGTCAAACCCTGATTCATCTGTTGGGGGCAGGGTAGTTTTTGGCCAAATCTCAGGGGTTTGTTACAAGTTTGGGTTTTTTAAAGTTTAGGTTTTAAATTTGATGTGTGGAAATAGGTAGAAACCTCTGAGTGTTCACATCTTTCTTGACTAATATGATTGCTACACAGAAAATTAGTCTTCAACCAGCAGGATGCCTCCATTTCTTTGCAGTCTCACTGTGGCTAGTCTCTAACAAAGATACCTCTCTAACACTTCCTTCCCCATATTTCCACTACCCTCTGCCCATTTTAAAAAGGAGAGGCTGGAATTGCTTTCTCTCTGTCCTTGGGAAATCAGGACAGACTTTGGAAACCATTACATATGGTAGAGATGTCTGTTAGTCACGGGAAGAAATCCCTCCAAAATCTGAAACAATAAACTGCAACCCGTGTGACACTTTTCATTCTAGAATAATGCCTTATGAGTTGGTTGGCTATTGTGAGCTCATCTCAGTGAAGAACACTGTATTCTTCAGGCAGTGAGGAGCCAGTTCATGAAAAGTGGAGGGGAAGGCTGACATTATTATATTTTTAAAGCCTAAGCAGTTGAAAAGCTTCGTATTCCCACATTGCAGTGTCCTATCTCTAAGTGAAATGCTTTCAGACTGAACACATTTCTTGGGTAAAAATTTATTTCAGCTGAAGTTTGGCATAGGAAAATTTAAACTTTGTAACTTTGTAACTTTGCTGGGTCAGCTGGACAATAAAATCCGTATCCATTCAAACCTCCACATCTTCTAACAAGCCTCACTTCAGGCTTTTCTTGTCTCTATTACTACTTATCAGCTGGGCTTTTTGCACAGGTGACAATGTCACTGTGGCATGTGACTGTATGGTGCAGTGAGTTTTGGGACATGAGGATTTCAGTGACAGTTTTGAGGCTTTTCAGCTGCTTTCAGTGATGCTCAGTCTGCCTCTTGCATAGACAGGAAGGTTAAAAAGTTGGAGCAGAGATTGGTCAGGAAATATTTGAGGATAATCTAACAAGGATGGGAGTGAGAAGCTTGTTTCTCTCTTCTTTTCCAAGCTGTGGCTCTTGTTGGAAATGTGTTTCTAGCCTGAGATGGAGGTTTTTTGGTCAGAATTACGTTTTCACAGGTAAACCCAAACCAATTGTGGGTGGTTCAAAGACAGTGAGCCTAAGTGTAAGTGATTCCACTCTCGTAATTTCAGCTCACAGCTCTTTGAGAGATGTAAAAGTTTGTGGGAAAGATCAGTTTGGATAAATGAAGGGCTGAACTGACAGTCCCAGAAGAGATGGGTCGGTTACCACGTGGGCACAAGCTTGGAGTAGGTGATACTTGATAGTTTAAAAATTTTGTTTGAAAATTCCCAGCTGGAGCATGTTGAATAGATGCAACTCTTGTGAGAGTAACAGTTGCCTTGTGCATTCTCAGAGTTAAACAGACAGGATAGGGTCCAAGGGAAAAAATTTGTGCAGGGTTCATTCATGTCTTTGAAGCTACTGTCTGGAGAGGCTTTCTCAGCTCTGCCCTGCTAGTGCGTGGTAGTGAGCTTGGGTTTCTGACAGCTTCTGTCATGCTATGCTCAAAATATTGTTATGTGCCAAGATGAATACATGGTATTCATACAGAGCCAAAAGTTTTATTAAAATTTTAACTTAATCAAGACGCAATAAATTTATTAGTAGTCCAGTTGCAATGATACTAACTCTTGTAATCCAGATTAATACAGAAAAACCCTCATTAATCATAATGCTCTTAAAACTGCTACAAAGAAAAGTCGCAATATCTAATCCTCCTCTCCAGTGCAATCCTCACCCTCTGATGTCCCAGTCTTGCAGCTGGTGGCAACAGCCTCCTCAAGCACAGAGGTGGTGGTGGCTTGTCTCTGTGAGTCATCAGTGTCCTGAGCTGTCACCAGGACAAGGACAAAATTCATGGTTGTGCTCTTTGCTCCTCAGGCCTACAGTCTGCTTGGGGCTATTTTTATGCTTTTTTCTCATTACACTCTTTTGCCTTCTTAGTTGTTTCCAGGTAAAGATTAAAAGTTGCACAACAGCTTTCCCCAGCCTTGATTAACCTAAAGGGCTATTTCTTGTTATGCAGTGACTACCTGTGCTTGCCATTTTACCCTATATGGTAACACAGAGATAAAGCCAGAACAGGTTATACAGAAGTTTTTTGACCACTGGCAATTGTTAATGTAAACTAATACCAGCAGAGGTCAAGATAAGCCTGGATGCCAAAGCTTGTGTCTTTCACCAGCAATTTCAAGAATTGTATATCCTGGGCTATATCAGTGCATTGACAGATGCAGACCTCCAAAGATTTTGCTGTCCTATGGCAGCAGGAGAAGACCTCCAAACACAAGAACCCACCTAAGAAGAAGTGACAGGACCCTGCCTAGTGACACACCATTGTTGATGTGCTCACTGAAAGTCTCATCATTGCAGGTGGGATGAGAAGTGGTGGGATGTATTTTTATCCCAGGATGCAAGAAGCTTTTGTCTACTGCTAGCTCTCTTCACCCCTTTTTCCATTGTATATTTTTTCTGTTGAGATTATATTGCATCTGAGAGAAGGACCATGTCTGTTTCTCTATTCTTTTACTGACAACTGTGGATTTGTTTTCAACCTTTAGTCTCTGATATGGCTGGAGACAGTCAAAGCAGGTGATATTTCTGCAAAGGTTTTTGTAATTGGCAATACTATAAAGCTTCCCTCGGGAGTAATGAGAAGAGTCTCAAGGCTCTTTTCAGACCAGAAGTAGTTTTCCCCATCTTCATTAACATGAAAAAATTAGTGAGATGAAAAATTTAAAAATTTGTTTTAATTCTTTCTTTTTAGTCCATTGTCCTGTGCCTTATATTAAGGTTGTCTATAGTGCTAGGCCTGCTGCAGCTGGTGGTCAGCTTAGAGATGCTGACATTGCCTGAGTGGATGGGTGTGCACTTGCTTTTCCCCTGGGTGTCAGTCCTTCTCAAGGGTAAGGGAGGATGTCAGTCCCTCACAGGAGTGGCTTCCCAAAGGCAGGGGTGCTGCTGCCACCTCTTGGAGCTGGGAATAAGGGACTAACCCAGCATGGGAAGCACTGTCATGGTGCACTGGCAGAGGCCAGCATGTGGGAAACACGGGGTGGGCACCTCTTAGTTTTGGTCATTTGGCATTTCACATGGTAAGCTGTGCTCAGGAGAAGGTCAAAGATCTGAAACAGGTGTGAATTTTGGTATCATGTAGATCCTCAAACCGCACAAGATCATCCATACAGGCACTTAATTTCCAAAGGATTTTTTTCAATGCAGGATGTAAATGCTGAGTGATGTGGCTCTCTGCAGTTCCCAGGGACAGCTGTATAGCTGTGTAATAAAAATAATATTTCTGAAGCTCTTGCTGCTTCTAAATGCTATTAAAAGACCTCACTTCTATATGCATTACTTTCACTGTGATAAATGGAAGAGTGGAAACCAGGTTGCTTTAAAGTCACACTAAGATCTGACCTGTTCTCTATCTAACTACAATCATTACTTTCTGTTCTTTGCTATCTTGGTTCTTAAGTGGTGCTTATCAGCATAATATCTGTATGCTATCTAGGAATGCATTAAGCAACAAATGTTGCATGTTGAGTTCCCATCCTGCTCAAGGGAGGAAAATATGTGTAATTATATTGTTTTGTTTGAAATGCTCATTGCAGCAAGTCAGTCTCTCCCTTGCTTTTTCACAGAGGCACACATGCAGGCACACATGTAGAGCTCTCCTTTTAAGCTTGTTGAGGTACACCAGGAGGCAGCTTGTGAGGGCTTTTAGCTATGGGAAAATTTTGCTCCACAGGGTGTGGCTGTCTCCACACAGACTCTTCTTCCTACAGAGGAGGATAGAATTCAATACTGCTCAAAGAAGAAACACCATGGGCAGCCTCAATCCTGAAGCCACAGGCTCTTTTAGACAGTTTGGTGTCCTGCTACCAAGGCCTTTGCAGACAGGGAGTGGAGGTGATTTGCTGCTCTGTGGGAATGTGGTGGCAGCTCATAGCAGCCCAGGATTTAGAGGGAGCCTGCCTTCGCCTGGGCTTGTCTGGGCATTGATGTGTTGTGCTGCACGAACCATGCCACAGTGAGTCTGGGCATAGGGCCCTTCTGCTTCCCAGTTTTTCCTCAGACAGTGCCTCTTGTTTTCCCCCCTTTTCCCCCTGATTCCTCTGTTTTTACCCCTGCCCATTTGGGATGGTTGGAATGGGAGCTAAGCCAGAAGCTGTCCTGCAGTGAAGGTCCTTGCCTGTCTGAGGCCAGCCCAGCACAGGGCTCAGGGCATGGACCCATCCTGGGGTAGAGATCCAGACAGACCTCTGTGTTGAGGTGCCATCAATGCTGTGGGATCTCTGCAGTCTGGCTGGTGGCTTCTAGCTGGGGCTGAAGGCACTATCTCTGATTTACAAGCTTTCTGTGCCAGAGTCTTGATCTGCAGATCACCAGCTTTTGAATTTTTCAGGTCCTAAATGCTGGGGAACTGACGTAGTGAACAGCAGTTCCTGAAGGAATGGGCCATATATAAACTTGCTGGATCAGTCACATTTGGTGTCCCTCCTTGGCTTAAGGCATGCATGCTGGCAGGTTGATTGGAGAGCAGCTGTAGGTGCAACAGGAATATGCAAAACATTTTTCCAAGGGGCCTTTGTTTGCTCTCCAATCATCATCTGAAAAAGATATTTCATTGAAATATATTTTACTGAAATGGAGGAGGGACTGGATTGGAGCAAGATAGGAGGGCAGACAACTATAATGCAAGAGAGCAGCCCATAGTACATTTTAGTCAATCATAATAGAAATCATGAACAGGAAATACAAATGCAGGAGAGGGACTACAACAGCCAATTTTGTGGCATTTTCTGTAAACAGAAGTTGACTGATGCTCCAGTGACTCATTCACATGGCATTTTCCCAGATCTGATAACATCCTGAACTATAAACAACTCTCCTATCTATGCAGATTTTTTTTTCTTAAACATATTTCACGCACCTTTGTGCATAACATAACATCGTTATGTGTGTAATTGCGTATTGGAGATCTCTATCCTCTGTTTCTGTCCTTTGCTTACGTTTGCCTTGGCTTACAATCCTGTCATGTGCTGAAAGCTGAGCAGGACTGATCCAGCAGGATGGGTCAGTGCTTGAGAGGGAAACTTCTGATTAAACCTGTGAGTGCTGCAGCAACTGGTGACAGCACCTGTGAGGGACAAACTCCTTACAGACAGGCTGGGTGGGACACTGCACGTGGAAGCACCATTTTCCTTACATTCTTGAAGTCATCCAAGTCAATCACCAGCTGATACTGTAGGACTTTTTCATGGGATTTGCAGTTTTCTTCACAGTTATGGTTCGTCAGCAGGCAGGAAGAAATTTAAGGTATCAGGATTGCTTTATTCAGGACGTATCTTCATTTCAATAAGTTTATGGATGTTGAGTTAGCTGATACAAAACTCAGAATAATGTAGACTTTGACTCAGTTATGGATTAGGATCAGTCTGTTGAGAGCTTAAAGATGATCAGGATTCATTAATCTCATTAATTGCTCCCAATTCAATTGCCCTGTGTTGATCAATCTTGCTAGCCTGTTAGCAAGTGTGAATCAACAAATGCAAATTATGAACATGTTTTTTTCCTCAGTGCTGACAAATTAGAACATAACATGTTTTTGTCACTCCTGGATCATATCTTGCTCTATGCAGATGTTGATCAGAGCATGATGTCTTCCATCAGGCTATTGCCTATGGGTACAAGGCACTGTGATGGATTATTTTGGCAGTGCTTCCAAATAAGTCAGAGTCCAAAAAGTATGGGGCAATAGTATGACAGAAATAACAGCTAACGAGAACTTCTCCAAAGCTCCTGAACAAATGCATGCATTTAGAGTCCAGCTGCATGCCAAGGAGACCATAGTGAAGCCAGACATCTCTGTTCCCCCACACCATCCCATGTCTTCAACGAGTGTACTGTGTCCCACACAATTGCTGGGTGTAAAATTTCCCCTTTGCTGCTCCTAAGGTGATTGCTTTAAAAGAGGTCCTGTGAGTCCAGAGGATCCTGTCCCTGTCCTAAATTTCCAGGATGGCCCATGGGAAACCCCATGGCACTTGGAAGGGAGTGAGACTCTGCTCTGACACTCCTTTTCCTTGCTACACTACCACTTCCACGTGGATCAGGGATTGGACTGACCAGGGGGGAGGATGCTGAGAGCTCTCACCTCAGGCACAGAGGAGAGAGTGTAGCCAGAGGTCCTGCAATGCTCCCAGGGTACTGGCAGCATTTTTCTGCCCCAGGCCCTTGCTGACAGTATTGTGTGACTGCAGTGTGGTGGTGTGGCATCCAAAGCTAGCATTCCATGGAGCTGAGCAGAAGAGAAAGCACAGGAGGGGAAGATGGTGCTTGCACAGGCGAGGAGGCAGGTGAGCAGTGAGCAGGCTCTGCTCCGCTAGCTTGTTTTCTCCTGTGAAGCACTGTACAAACAGCAAAGGCCATAAAATATGAGATGAACAAGACAAAGTCAGTTGTTTACTGCCCTGAGCATGATCGTTCCCCATGGTAAGTTTTTAAGTACGTTTTGCTTCAAGTCTGCTTTTAAATGACGCATGTGATGTGGCCTCCTCTAGCTCCTGAAGGGAAAGAGAAAGGAAGCTCTACGACAATGCAATAGATATACCCCCATCTAAAGCTTTTACTGTATCTAAAATACCATTGAATTGCTGCATTGCTGTAGGCATTATAGTAAGTGCTCTGGTGAGCTGAGGAGTTGCTCTGCTGGCTTGACCTGTTGCAGGTATGAAGGACAATCCCACTTACCCCTCTGACCACTGACCTCACCACTACGTGGATGTCCTTGGCTGTCCTGGGATGGAAGAGGTCACTGCCTGCACTGCATAGTGGAGAAGAGAATAATGAGTAAGATGACCCAGCAGCTGATGGCACTTCCAGCACTCAGCTGGGGCAGGTGTAAGCTAAGACTTAAGGCCTCATTGTTTGAGCAAAGATCACATAACATGCTGTGTGCAGGTGCAAATGTGTCCTCTGCCCACCACAGGCTGTGTCTGAACAAGATGTATTGGCCACCCCCTGAAGATGGGGAAAGGGGCACAGAGAAGAGTGAAAGCTCAGGTCTCACACTGGTGAACAGTAGAGCCAGGAATATATTTTTACCATTTTCATGTCATCTCAGATCTGAGAAATTCAAGAACAGCAGCTAATATACTCTGCTAGTCTTCTGTTCCTGTGACTTAAGTACTGAAGCAGTGGACTTCCCATTCCACTGGACAGCATAGGTAGCCAGGCAGAGGTCAATGGGTTGGACCTGTGAAGAAGATCCATGAGAGTGTGATATGAGAAGAGTATGTGAACAGAACAAATGTACTTCCCCAGAACTATTTTACAATCTTCAATGATTAACAGTTCAGGGACCACTTCTGATACAGGTGAGGTCGTGTTTAATAGCCATGGGTGGATTTTTACCTTCATGAATTTGTCTATCTTTTGATGTGTTTTTAGGATGCTCAGCATCCTGTGTCAAGGGCTTTTAAACATTCATTACATAGCCAAGTGCATGAACAGCAGTTAGAGCTTATTCTGAGCAAAGTCATTGCAGCAGTCACATATTTACCAGCAGGTTCTTCACTGGCTGTTCCTGTGGGTGTAAGGTCCAGACAGGCACCTGCTGTGCCTAATGCTGCAGTTTGGAACATGCATGAGCAACTGAGGTGCCAAATCACTGCCCCTTGTCTTCACATACCTGTTATGGTCTGTATCTCATGGCAGAACCTGGGGGCTGTGTCGTGGTCAGAGGCCCATCACATCACGTCCACACACACCCTGAGGTAGTTCCTGAGAGCTGTAACTGGTTCATGTAAGGAGTGAGGGACAGATCCTCTACCATTCTCATAAGATTACATATTGATCATTTGATTTGATAATGAGGTTCCTATGAAGTCAAAATTCAGAAGGTGGTAACAGTTACTTCTTCACTAGGAAATGGCTGATAAGGATGTGTACATTTGAGAGTCTGTGTAAAAACAAACATAGGGACAATAAAGACAGTGACAAAATTTAGTAATTGCCATGGGTTAGGGATATCTGCACTGTCAGTAGTGACTGTGCTTAGGGAAATAAACTGCATGTCACTGCTATGCTTAATATGGGGAAATTCATGTAGCTGCCACTTGTGTCATCCAGGACTTGTGGTGGGAAATTACATGAGCTAGGAAAACTGAGCCCATGAACAGATGGATTTTCAGCTTCTCTATATTCCTCTGGGTCAATGTTTTTACATGCAGGAACTGTAAGAATGGGAATGGACAGGGAACGGCCAGGGAACCATCCAGATCCACATCTGGCCCCTCTTTCCTGTGTCTCGAAACAGCACAAGAGGCAAAAGGGGCTGGGGTATTATGAGGGTAGTGGGGCCTAGGTGATGCTGGAGGAAATGTCTACTCACACTGAAATGCCTGTGGGGATCCTTGGAACTCTGGGAGAGGCTGGGCAGTGTCTGAAGGGATTTGTGTGCATGTCTGCAAGGAATCTGTGGCATCTCCCCACAGCTGAGGTACTGGGAGCTTTTGGGGTTTTCTTGGATGCCTTCACATTCTCACCACCAGCAGCCCTCTGGGGTGGGTGCTGGAAAAACTGACCCAGCCATCTACATCCTAGTCTTTCCCTCCCCTGTAGAGAGACAAACCTCATGGGGCAGGCATTTCTCAGCACTGGTCATGTCAGATGATGTATAATCTTCAGACACCCCCTGGCAGGTGTGATGCGGGAGAGCACGGTTGTATTCTGAGGGAGATAGCTGGGTAATTCACTGGTTACACATGTGGGCAATGATTGGTGTCACTAGTCGGTTCCTCACCCCACAAAACATCTGGATAACAGACAGCAGAAAAGATGGATGTTTTACAAGGGCCTGAAGTGATAGGACAAGGGTGAATGGCCTTGAACTGGAGGAGGGCAGGTTTAGGTTAGATATTAAGAATCAGTTCTGTGATGGTCATGAGGCCCTACACGGCTGCCCAGAGAAGCTGTGGCTGTCCCAGACTGGGATTGTTCAAGGTCAGGCTGGATGGGGATCTTAGCAATTTGGTCTAGTGGAAGGTGTTCCTGCCTATGGCAGGAGGTTGGAATGAGGTGGTGTTTAAGGCCTCTTCAAGCTAAAATGTTCCATGATTCTGTGATTCTATGCCTATGGGTTTAGCATCATCTCTTGAAAAGCCTCCAGGCATAACTTCTGTGAGTGGAATGTATGGATGATGTACCCCCTTAAGCACCTGGTAGCTGTGAAGACTGTGTGGCTCAGCCTTGCTCTGCTTGCTCGGCAGCAGAGGGAGCAGGCATGGCTGTGTGACTGGCAGCAGGCCTGCTCTGATTTTACTCTTTGTGAATGTCAACACAAGCTTGTGCTTTTTGGTGCTGCTCAGGTAGATGCTGGGCTGGTGTGTCTTGCAGAACAACCTGCACTACAGACTGGAGTGCCTGGGGAAAGGATGAGGCAGAAGAGACAGTATGGGATGAGGTACGTGGGGTTTCATCAGTAGCATTATTTGTAAGAGCAAAATCATTGCAAACTGGTGGGGGGGACACTCTGGGAAGAGTCAGAGGTGGGGAAGTGTTCAGAGCAGTGTGTTGGCTTCACCACACTCTGCAATTTCAAAACCTCTTGTACCTGACCCAGTGTCTCCTCCCCCAGCCTAGAGCCTTTCCCCTTTAATCTCTCATTTCAGAATGTGGGTATTTGTGCTCCTCTAGGAGAAAGACTGGCTGCTCTTATCTCCAGGATGATGATGTCCTGTGACCCCTGTAGTTTTCCCAGCTTTCACTTTATCTGTGGATTGAAAGCAGACCAGAGCAGGCAGCTGAAGGCTCAGTGAGCACTTGAAGCCACAGAGTCTGCTGCCCTCTGCCTGGGCCTGAGCAGCCCCACAGCAGGATCCCAGTGCAGGCAGGCAGGCAGACGCTCTCACACAGAGGAGTATGGTGGGAGCATGGCCTGAGCAGTCAAGAGAACAACATGGTCATGGAAGTGAGGGATGATGGCAGGTGAGGAGCCAGCATGACCTTGTTGGAAGTCCCGTGGTACCTTGTGGGACCTCTGCTGCTTACAGTTCTGGTGCCCCAAACATAAGAAGGACATGGAACTGCTAGAGAAAATCCAAATGGGCTGCTAAACTGATGAGAAGACTGGAGCACTTTCTCTACAAAGACAGGCTGAGGAGGTTGTGGCTGTTCATCCTGGAGAAGAGATTGTGTGGAGATCTCACAGGACTCCTTCCAGTATCTGAAGGAGCCCATGGGGAAGCCAGAGAGGGACCTTTTGTCAGGAGCTGTAGTTATAGGACAGGGAATAACAGGTACAAGTTGAAAGAGGGGAAATGTAGGGAAAAAGCTAGATATTAGGAACAATACTTTACTGTGAAGGTGGTGAGATACTGGAAGAAGTTGCCCAGGGAAGCTGTGGATGCTCCATCCCTGCCAGTGTTCAAGGCCAGATTAGATAGGACCTCAAGCAAACTGGCCTAGAGGGAGAGGTCCCTGCCCATGTCAAGGGCAGATTGGGACTGGATATTCATTAAGGTCCCTTCTAATCCTTGACATTCCAAGATTCTATGACCTGATCTACTTCTGTCCCTCCATTTCAGTCTCTGTTAAACATTTGTGGGTGGGGGTGATTTTCCAGGGCTTTTCACAGATCAAAGCTGGTGGATGCCTCAAAAACCATTATGTGTTGCTCCATTTAAGAATGACTTAATCCTGTCTGATAAAGTCAGAAAAGGGCAGGAGGAGTGTGTCCCATCATGGAGTGGATAGGTTCCTGGTGACCAGGAGAGTTCCATTCTGTTGGCCAACAATGAGGCCAGGGCCACCCTTGGCAACCCTGCTCTGCCCCTAAAGACAAGCAAAGCCAAGTAATTCTGCTCCTGCTGGCAGCATCACCTCATGGATTACCTCCATCTGAGCAGCCCTGTAGCTGTAGCAGCCCTGTAGCTGTTCACCTGTGATGAACCACGACTTCCCTCCATATGTCCCTCCGCACATCCATCCACCTCCCAGTTCTGTCCAGTATGACAGGAGCAGGCCTAGTCTCAAGGAAGAGCAGGATGTGCAGGTGATGAACTTTTGGCTGGCTTCAGGGCAAGGGACAGTGGGTGAGCTGAGAGGCTGTGGAGGCCAGTATCCTGGGAATTGAGAGGGATATGGCAGTGCAGAGAGCAAGACATCTGCTGAGAGACATGTGGAGTGTGTGAGACTTGCTTGGTATACCTGCCATCCCTAAAGAAGAGAAGGAGACAGACCATGAGTGAGGAACATGACACCGTAGGGAGCAGGTGCTACAGGTTATGTTGAACAGGGTCTGTCCTGGACAGCAAAGGTCATACCAGTGCAGTTCTGAGCTGTCTGACTGGGTCTTGCTTCCTGAAGGGCACTGGAGATATTTAGTGCTCATTTGGTCTGACTGAGGAACAAGCTGTTCTTTTCTGCAGTGAGCAGCTCCCCTGCTCAGCTCTCTACTTATGCTCCTTTTGGCCTATGGGGAGAAAATGTACCACCAGCAGGGTTGAAGTGAAAGGAGTGGCAATGTTCCACCTGCTGATTAGCCCAATTAAGAGATAAATGAGCTCCTGGGTGCAGAGGAAGCATGTGTACTGTCAAACTGAGTCAGAGAAGTTATTCCTTGCAGAGTGCCTTGGAATGCCTGGGTACGCATTCTTCCCGGGGCTCTTCTTGCAGGACACAGGGGCATTGTTCTCCTGGTTCTTCATTACCATGGGCATCAACACCAGAACTGTTAGGGGACCTTGACTGTGCCAAAACTTTCCTTTCCAAACTGAGACTACTACTAGTAGTGCTGAAAACACACTTGTCTTGGAGAGGAAAGTGGGTTTGGTTTAGCAGGTGGCTGCTTAACATGCAGTGGAAAATGTGGCAAAATCATTGCAGGGCCAACGTAGAGTGAAGTTTCAACCTGTGAGGGTATCAAGGCAAACATCAGGTATGGAGCTAAGCCAGGGCAGCCAATGTTCTTCTCACAAACCTTATAGGAACACTTTAAGCCATAGCACCCATAGCACCCACTCATGACTATGATGGGCTAATGCTGCTCATGGACAAATGGCTTTGAGAACTTGGCTGAAAATTGGAGGAAAGTGTCTAATCTTCAGAGCAGCAAGTTCAGGTAACAGGGTACAACAGAAGGAGTTGGGCAATGACCATCTACCACTAAAATGCAGAGTGGCCAGGTCACCAAAGGGCAGATATGATGTGGCTGCCTGTGTCAGTAGGGGACTGTATTTAGTGACCCTAGAGATCCTCATCAGCCCTGTGGGTAAGTGAAACCAAGCAAGTGCAAGCATGTTGCTGTTGGGAAACCAGCAGATATTCATAATCCAGCCCTTGGCTGACTCACTTGGCTTGCACTTGCTCAAGATCACCATGTCTGGATGCAGGGAGAAGGGGCAGTCCAGCCCACCTGGTGGCTGTGGGTGTACACACTGGAGCCCATCACTCCATGTCTGTGTACAGACACTGGAGGGGAAGTGCCAGTATCTAGTATGACTCACAGGTCGGGCCTCAGGTTCTTATTTTAGGTGAGGAAGAATTGCCCCCTGGAACTGCCTGTTTTTCTCTGCTTGTTACAAACTCAGGCACAGGCTCACACACTTTGGGTATCTGTACTCACAGAGCAGAGGTGCTCTGACCTACAGGAACTTTGGAAAGGTGAGGGTTTCATTATTTCTACAGTTCTTGAACACCAGCAGGTCACATTAATATCTAAAAATGGCCGGCAGAACCTCAAAGGATTCTTACATATTCAGCAGCCAACAGAGGAGCCCTTCTGAACATCTTAAAGGGAGAAATTAATGTCTCAGTGCCATCTTGTGGAATGACCTGTATAAAAGGACAAGCTCCTAGAAGCATGCTGGAGTTTTACGGAGTTTGGTTGTAATATTGGGAATTATTCTGCAATATTATCATTGAACCAAAGATTTCTACTGCAAACTGGGATTGCATTTTTCCCTGAGAAGATTGCAACCTGGCAGTGGCAACCTGGTGTTCTCAGAAAGTACTTGTCTGTTTTTCAGCCTGAATCAGAATATTGAGATGCCTACAATTGGTGCTTGAATGTAGGAGACAAAGCCTATCAGATACACAGAGGCTCACTGTTTGCCCACAGGGAAGGAATCCACTTGGAAGGCTCTCTGAGATCCAGGAGAAAAAATAAAGTTGTAGGTCCAGTTGTGGGTGTTATTGACCCCCTGCTACCTTGTCCATCTGAGAAAGGCTCCAGCACATGGAGATACAAGGATCTCAGGTGACATGTAGGAAATCACCGTGTGCAGAAGAAACTTGAGGGTCTTGTCACCACCCCAATTCAGTGCTCCAGGACCCATGGTTTTTGCTCCACCAGTAAACATTTGCATGGCAGGGAATGAAGTGATCTAGAAAGGTTTTATTCTGTGCTACAGCACACATCACATATACATAGGACAAAAACCTTCCCACCTAGAAAAATGATATAGAAACATCCTTGTAAGCAACATGATTATCATCCATTATAGTTAAACAATCCTCAGTATCAGAGACAGACTAGTAATTTACTGAATATTTAGCCAGGTGTCCACTGAGGTCAATAGCAAATCTGTCACTGGAGGAGGGATTACCCCAGTCCATAAAACTCTCCCTGCCACAAGGCATGCAGTTATTTATGGAGCAGAGAGAAGAATCAGCTTCCATGCAGCTGCTGAGTGCCCTGTGGGTGAAAGAAAAGCTCATGAACTTTTGCCACGAAGTAGAGGAGGGGGAGACAAGGCCAGGGGCAGCATGAGCAGAGCACCATGTCCCCATCAGGGCAGCTGCTGACACCTCTGCAGAGCTGTTCCCTCCAGAGCCACACTGAGAAGCTGCAGCAGGTTGTGAGGAAGGCAAAGGAAACCAGTGAAGAACCAGAAAAGGCTCAAGGGAAAAGGTCTTGATGTTCAGTGGATATAAGTATTTTCATGACTAATCAAAGTTGTCACCGTGGAAAGGTAAGAGCACCTGGTGAACAGGGAGACAGGCAGAGGGAATGAGGAGATGGAGGAGGAACATGACAGCAATGGTTCTGCTCTGGCAGGCTGGTATGACTGAAGCTTTCTTGAGACTGTTGCTGAGGTAGGTTTCTCCTTGCCCTATATGAGAGGACAGACAAGGTGGCTGGTGGCAAGGTTCTCTGAGTTTGATGGCACCGCAGACACAGGTGCATTCAACAAGAATAAATATTTCACTTGAAACAATGCATTGTGCTCTTCCCAGCTGCAGACAGCAGAGCATACCAGCTCCAGGCAGAGCATCCTTGCTGCAGAAGATGCATGCAAACAGTCCTGCACAGGCAAATGGTTCCAGTCCAATCTGTTTTAAAAAAACAGAACCAAACCACCAGTCAATGGGTTACAATGCAAAGCAGAGTCAAAATTCCTGTTCAGTTCCTATAGAAAAGGTTAAGGAGAAAGACAGGCTCCAGGAGCACATCAAGGCTATTGACAGCTCCATTGTTCTGGGGTTAGGCTCTCCTGGGCAGAGGTACAGTGTCACCAATGCCCTTATAACAGAAATATTACATTCCTACCACACAGCTTTTATAGGATGGCAAATGGGGAGGGAGGGGAGAAGGGGGAAGACTTTGAAGCTAGCTGCTGCTTTGTTGTCTTGTTCATCGTTAACCAAAGGAGAGAAGGTGTCTGGGGGTGAAGAAAGGGTGCCAAGTTTCAAAGGGTAACCTGGCTCAGTGCAATGAAGTGTGCTGTCACAACAGGAGCTCAAAGCCATCCGTAAGGAGGCGGGGAAGATAATGTTGGAGAAGATCAGGAAGTTGCTCAGAATTCGTAACAGTACCATAAGGAGGATGCTGGCAGAAGCACTGGGAATGTTCATCCTCATGGTAAGGAGAAGTCTGTGCATGTGTATGTGCGTGTGTGTGCAGCCATTTAAGGCAGTGATTTGTAAGGTCAGTGATTTCCTACCACATCCTCAGGGTTTCCCAGTGGTTGGTTGGTACTGCTCACCCCTCTGCTTTGGTGGGGTGGCAGTTTCTCAGCAGGCAGACCATCTGCCAAAAGCCTTCTGGATCAAAAAATAGTCATGCAGGGAAAGGGAGGTGGGTGCTGGGAGAGTGAAGTAGGTGAGATAGAATTAAAATACCACAGAATCATTTAAATTGGGAAAGACCTTTAAGAGTTCAAGCATTAACCTGGCACTGCAGAGGCCACCACTAAACCATATCCCTAAGTGCCACATCTACATGTCTTTTAAATACCTCCAAGGTATGATATACATTTAATATCTGTAAACCCACCACTTTCCTGGGCAGCCTGTTCCAATGCTTGACAACCCTGCAGGCGAACAGATTTTTCCTAGTATCCAATCTAATCTAATCCTCCCCTGGCACAATTTGAGGCCATTTCCTTTTGCCCCGTCACTTGTTACATTGGAGGAGATACCGGCCACCCCTGGCTACACCTTCCTGTCAGGGAGCTGGAGACAGTGATCAGGTCTTCCCTGAGACTCCTTTTCTCCAGGTTGAACATCCCCAACTCCTGCAGCTGCTCCTCATCAGACCTGTGCTCCTGTGGATCCTTCCTCAGCTCCACTGCCCTTCTCTGGGCATGTTGTTCTTTCAGTTCTCTTCTGGAGAAAACTGAGGAAGAGTTTGGGAATGACATCAAAGAGTAGTGTGTACAGTGCTTGTGCCACACCCCCTGGAAGATCCCACACAGTGAATGGAGGCTTTTCCTCCTGCTGTGCCAGAGGCGAGGTGCAGTTGGGGGCAGTCTGAACAGGTCTGGGGAACAGACATGGACTCTTCTGACAGCTGCTGCAAAATGAAAACAGCGTTCATCTATCTTCCCCTTGGGGTTGCCAGGGTAATGAACTTTCCAGAGAAATTCTCCAGAGCCACAACCCACCATTAGGAAATGTAATTAAAGGGTGTCAAGCATGCCAGGATTTCACTTTTGATTTTCTTGCTGCCAATCAAACAGTGCTTATGTAAATTATACATAAATTGCCCCCTTGCCTGAGGGATCTGTTTCACCAAGAAATAATTAAGTGGGTTTGAGCTCCTGGGCTGTTTCAGAAATGTTTGGGTAGAGGATTAGGAAGATTTTGCAGTCACTGTGGGGGCTGATGGGGATGAAGTATCCACTGGGCCCAGAAACTTTGAGTGATCAACAGAGCAGAGTAAGATGCTCCCTCTGAAAAGGCCCAGTATCTATCTCTGCCAATTTGCTACACCTGGACTTAGCCTGGGCAGACACACTTCAGACTGGACAGGGACTGGCATGTAAAGGCTGGACATAGCCTAAATATCTTGTACTTGGAGATTTAAAGAGGAAGAAATCAAGATTTGTGACATAGGGACCTTCTGACATAGCTTTCTGTACCAAGAAAGGCAGTCATTTCCAAGGGCAACAACTGCCTGTGCAGAGTGTGGTTGTTTTTCATCATGTAATTTTGCATGTCCAGCTCTTTGAATTTCACTCCCAGGTAGTTCTGCACCCATAGTAAGCCTGAGTACAGACATCTATGGCTTCTCCACAGTAGCTTAGCAAACCATTTTGCTTTTTTCTAATCTCTGTTGTTTGGTGGTAGAAGTTCCCAGGTGATAAATAACAACTTCAGGGTTGTTGTGTCAGAGAAGCAGTATGAGATGGAGACTCTACTCTGCACTCTGACAGTTCAAGGCAGATTTTGCAGCCTGCAGCTCACACTGGCTCTTCCTCCAGTGATCTCTGTGCGGCAAGACAGAAAAGGAGGGTGCTGCACATGGGGCCCATCAAGGGCTGACGACAAGCAGCGTCCAGTATCAGAACAAAGCATACAGCACCCAACTCTTCAGCAGCACCTAGGCCCTCAGTGAAACAGGCAGTGGATGCACCTCCAGGACGCCTGAATGGCTGTTATTTGGACAACGAAACTCATCCCAGGGCCCCTCAGTTTAATGGACAGGCAATGTTGCTAAGAGGAACCAGGCAGCAGGACTAAGCAGTACAAGGACTAGGGAAGAAGAAATTAAAATATATGGTGTTTTGGGACTGTGAGGATACAGGAAGAAAACAGATGTTTGGATCTGTTCTTAAAAACAGATCCCATGTCCTATCCTCTGCTTTTTTTCAGGATAGTGCTGTTTGTGCACAGTCATGTCTTCTCCCCTGCAACCCTCTCTCTGCACCTGTGTGCTCTCCTGCAAAACCTGTGCCTTACGCATTTGTTGTCTCTTGTATCTGGCTTTGGGGAAATCAGAGATGAATATACAAAATTTGTGTAATTTTCAGATGTTAAGGGGACATCACAAACTATTTCTGGAGGCTTTTGCTGAGGCAGGCTGAGAAGGGCTCACTCTGTGGGGGCTGTAGCTCTGTGCAGAGCAGAGTGTGGTCTCTCTTGTGTCTACAAGAGAGATAAGAAGAGCAGCATCTCTGGGTAACAGGGATTTGGGTGATGTCTGAAAGCAGTGAGGGGAAGCAGACACATGAGATAAAATTTGGATGCAGGCAGAGTAGCCAGAAAAAAATCAGTTAAACAGTACAAGCCAAAGCAGAAGTTTGTGTGCTGGAGAACATACTGACTTTCTTGTCTTTGAAAGACATGTCACCTTGGATAAACATCAATGCAGTCTAAGGAACAGGATACACTTTCCAAACCCTCAGTGGTTTGTGAGGCAGAAACCTCAAGAGATGCCTTGTCCCTCTCTAGATTTCAGCGCGCAAAGAGCACGCAAAGGACTGATTTTTACTCTCTTACCGCATCAAAAGCATGAAATAGAATTCTCTCTTTGAGGACAGAGCAATGTCTTGAATATGTGTTTTCCTGCTGGAGAGTGTTTATCTTTAGTTCTTTTTCCCCAGTTCTCCTTTAGTCACTAAAAAACCCACTGAAGCTTTGGCCATTTCCAAACTGAATATATATGTGTTGAATGGAAAAGTTAAACCAGAATTGCCTTTCTAGTCTTTCGCTGGAATGTCAGCAGAATTAGAGTCGAGTTTGACAAATACGTGTGTGCTGCCCAAACTACATATATAGTCAATAAATTGCACACCAGGAAAAGAAGGAGTGTAAGAATTTGCACACCATCCTTCTATCCACCTTGGACATTATCTCCCAGTGGTCCATGGTCCTCCAGTTCATGTCCCTGGTTTCAGGCAGAGATATCTGCAGTGTGGCTGTGTGAGTGACCCCCAGTGAGCCCCAGCCCACACCCCAGGAGTGAGTGTTTGGTGTCTGTCTCCCCATACCCAACCATAATGAGAGTGCCTAGTTTTGTTTGATGGGCACCAGTCTCAGGTATCACTTCAGTATTTGCAGGGCAAGGTTGTTCTTTGTCTTCTGACCATGGTCACCCTAGAGACTTCCTGTCTCTGGGAGTTCATTACTTTTGCAGAAAAAAATGCAAAGAAGCTCAGTCTACCACAGCAACAAGAATACTCTTAACACTCCCTTCTTTCTTTTTATACAGGTTTTTGGCTTGTCTTCTGTGGCACAAGTGGTATTGGGAAAAGGAAGCACTGGTCAGTATCTGAGCATCAATATGGCATTTGGCATTGGTACTACCTTGGGCGTCTATGCGGCTAGAGAAGTATCTGGTGAGCAGCACTGTCACACATGGGACATACCCAAGTCCCATAAAGGCCATGTGCATTGGGGACAGGAGGACAGGGGTATGGAGGGGTGCATTATGGTATGGGCTGTGCCCTCAACTGAAAAAAAACAGCCCTAGAGTCCTCAGGCAAAAAAAGCAGGAGAGGCCAGGGACAAGGCACGCACAGCATATGTAGGAATACTGACCCCAAACTTGTGTTCTGAGCTGTGACAGGGCAAGTGGGACAGGGAGAGGGGAGGAGGTTTGGCCAGCCCCTTCCATTGTGGCCAGCAGAACCAGATTTCAGCAGTTCCCCCATTTGGGACATGCCAGCAAGGCCCAAGGAGACAGGGAGATCCCATAACCTGCTGCTGATATGACCCATGGGGAAGTAAATAATTTATTGCAAAGGAGAGCTTACTGCTGATGTTGCAATAGGAATGGTATGCAATTTTTCTCCTTATCACACACTCCCATGCATAGATGCCCCACATGAACTTGGAAGTGGTGTTTCAGGGCCATGGAGTGGCATCCTTCACATGACAAGAGCATTACCTTTGCCTTCTGCAATATCTGCATTCATTTGCACCAAGAGAAAACATTAAGGGCCCTAATGGGCAGAAAATTAAAGCAATTCCTTGCTCTTGAACTGTTGGAGTAGACAGAGGCCCAAACATGGGGCTGGCTTGGAAAGGAAAAAAAAATTCCATGTGATCAGTCAGGAGCAGTCAGCTTTTGATTTTCTTCCAGTCCTTTTGGAGCTGGTGGAAACATCTGGGGAAAGTGGACTGAGGAAAATAGATTATGCAGTCTCAACTGACTTTTTAGAAGGAGCCGATCTGTTGAGGGCACAGGGCAGTGCAGAACGGATCTCAGTTCAGCCAGCAATAGTATGGTTACAAAATAAACTTCAGACCTTCCTGACATAGTAATTTGGCATCACCTGTGTCACAACAGCTCTCTGTTGTGATCTCTGAAATGGCTTGCCATACCCACAAAAGAGCAGAGAGTCTAAGAAGAAATCTGCCCCCATTCCAGTTGCGGTTGTTGTAGCAGGTGATATACGAACTTCCACTTCACTCTGTCCTGCACTTTGATGAAAAAATGGGTGTCTGCATCTTACCCCTTCTGGAGTAGAAGATGATCATGAAGGCTGGAATATTTATTGACACTCAAAGTTTATACCTATCAGACAGGAAAAAGAAATATTTTCTTTAGACTCCTGGGGACAGGAGGCCTGGAGAACACATGTGGCTTGCATCAAGGCCACAAGACCCAGACCTATTTAGTCTTCAAAAGCACCATTGTGATACCAACCTCCTCCACAGGAAGTATTTCATCAAAACACAGGTCCTCATCTACCTGTAGCTACTTAAAATGTGCTCAAGTACAGGCCCTTTTTAAGCTTAGCAGGGAGAAGCCCACTGAGAAATTCACAGTGAAACTCATGCCATCCCACTAGAAATATATCTGACAGGTGAGACAGCCCTCCTGACAGCCCTCCTGAGACAGTCTCAGGAGGCAGCCTGTGGTCTACAGTTTTTAGAAGACTAGGTAGGAACTGCATCATTCAGCTGTTGAGATAGAAAGGCTCATTTTGTGTCTGTGCAGGAGTAAGACCTGAGCGAAGTCTTGCTGTTCTGGGTGTGTCTGGGTCATTACGGCAGGGCATGGGACACAGAACCAAAGAATAGTTTGGGTTGGAAAAGACCTTTCAAGTTCATCCAGTCCAACTGCCCTGTGATGAGCAGAAACATCAACTAGAGCAGATTGCTCAGAGCCCTGTTCAACCTGGCATTGAATATTTCTAGGGATGGGGCGTCCACCATGTCACATGTTCCAAAACAGCTGCATCAGTGTTGAGGCGTCTCTTTTTCTGCGATTTTGTAGGAGCTCATCTGAATGCTGCCATCACCATTACACAATGCGTTTTAGGAAACATCTCCTGGACAACCGTTGCAGCTTATATAATCGGCCAGTTCCTGGGCTCCTTTATGGCAGCAGCCACCGTCTTTGCTCTCTACTATGGTAGGGTTGTGTCTTTTTATTACAGAGGTTGCTGTAGACGTAATTTCAGTCAGCTCACACTGTTGTCAAAAATATGTCCTTTTATAGTACCAAGCATGATTTCTGGGTGAGAAGGGCAAACTCCTGGCTTGTGGGACAGACCACAGCTCAAGTTCAGAGCAGGTCCTAGCTATACCTTTGGGAAGGATACAGTTCCTGGAGAAGACAGCTCCTTTTACTCAGGGCATTCCCACTTTTGAGACATGTATTCAGCAGAAGGGCAGGAGCCGCATTTTGACACTATTTTGTTTCCAGGTCTGCAGGGGCTTTATTTACATGAACTACCATGTCTTAGGTGCTGCTGGAGCTCTGGGGGGACCCTGGTGCTCTGTGGAACACAAGTTCACATCTATTTTGGGGGTTTCCAGCTGTGAGCGGAGGATCCACCACCCTCTATCTCTAGCATGTATCGGTCTCTGAGGGGCAGAGGGTTGGAGGCCCTTAGTGCATCCAGACCGTCCAGGCTACCTGGGGCTCCTGGAGCAGCAATAGGGAGCTGGTAGGTGTAAGGAAGCGACTGCACACCAAAGTCTTGTGGGTAACAGATATTAGCAAGATCATAACTCTGCGAGGAATGTGTCACCTCCATCACATCTTCCACTGCCCCCGTTCTCCCTGATGTCTGTGCTGGCTGCAACAGGTGGACTTGTGTGTGTATCCTGTGGGATGAAAGCTGTGCTAACTTCTGTAATTCCCACTTCTCCTAGATGCTATTTACGACTACACGAAAGGGAACCTTACCGTGACGGGACCAACTGCCACAGCAATGATCTTCTCTACTTACCCTGCTCCCAATGTATCCTTGCAGGGAGCCTTCTTCACAGAGGTCAGTGGGAATGGCCGTGGTGTCCTAGGAAGTGGGTGGTTACAGGTGCTACTGCAGAGCTTCTACAGGTCCCCACATCCCTACATGCACAGACACAACCACAACCTGTTTTCCCAAGGAGCCCAGCATCCAGGCAGGCACATGAAAGGTAAGATCCAAGGCACATTGGGGCTGGGCAAGTCTAAAGGGTTCAGCCTAAAGCCTAATACTTGTAGGCTGCTCCACAGCTTGGTCCAGGGGCTCTCCAGACACCTTCCCTACATGTCATGCAAGCAGTGAGAAGTGAGAAGCTGAGCTATATTACCAGCCATCTCCTCTGGGTTCTGGGCTGAATTGTTCCTTCCCTATTTGGATTCTACACCCACTCTATGCTCCTTGGCAGCTGTGCTGGCTGCCTCTCCCCAGCACAGAGAGCCTGGGACTGTCTCCACATGAGCACAGCCTGGACTGAACCTCTGTGTTTGAACAGATTCATTGAGACTGTGTGCAGTGGATTCCCAGTTTACAGCACAGTGTCCAGATGCCCAGAAACAGGAAAGGGATTCTTCAGGGGATGTGGGGCACTAGGACAACAGAGAAGGAATATTCAATTCCAGTGCAAACCTTTGAAAGCCTGTGATTTGGACTCTGAGCTGACAAAACTCCTGCCTGGGCATGATGGAGAGGATGGTGAAAGAGCCTAGAGGTGGGGAGTGGATCCCCTCGGCCTCCTGTGGACCAGGCAGTGTCCTTGATGCACAAGAAAGCAAATAGCAGTGACAGTGCCTTGCCAAAAGCTGCAGTTTTCGGTTTTGCCAGTGTCTGTGCAAGCAGTCCAAGTCTCTCCAGGTGCATTTTCTGAAGCATAAAGAGACAGGTGCAATCGCCTCTATCAAAACTATGCTTTTGATGTCCTGGGCACTGCAAATCTACAAATGTCAGCTATGTAGTCACTGATGGGAAATTCAGTTTCCCAGGTGAGAATCTGATATCTGCATACAGGCTGTGCAAAATGTCACTTCCGCTGGGGATGATCAGGTTTGTCTCGTGAGCAGTTTGTTATGGCTCTGCTTCTGTTAGACAGAATGTACTTAAAATAACCCATTTCCCTGACTTGAAAGATAGACTGAGATGACACTGCTGAGAAGTTTGTATCAGTCTTGGTGATGATGTTTTTGCTGAGAAAAGAATTTTCTTTGGTCTGTGAGGAGGCGTGGGTATTATTTGGGTCCCTCCTGCCTTGATCAGACCATGAATCTGATCTGCTTTTTCATTCTGGCAAGTCTCTCCTGCTTGCTGAGCAGGATCTTTCAACCTTCCCCATTCTCTCTCCTGACCTGCTCTTTTCCCTCTTCTGTTCCTGCAGTTTACAGCAACAGTTATGTTGATCCTGGGTGTTATGGTCATCCATGATGAGCAAAACAATGCTGCCATCAAAGCCACTCAGCCCATGCTCTCGGGTATGCTGGTCCTGGGCATTGGTCTGGGAATGGGGCTGAACACAGGCTATGCCATAAACCCATCCAGAGACCTGCCCCCTCGGATCTTCACAGCAATTGCTGGCTGGGGAACGGCCGTCTTCACGTGAGTGACCTGTTTCGCTCTTACATGCTCAGCTTGCCAGGGGGGAAATAAGCACAAGATAAAATGTGTCATGAAGCCTGTTTTAATTTGGACTACGCAATGGTATCACTGCAGAGCGTGAGGGTTGTGCTTATAGGAGCCTTGTGCACAAAATTTGGAGTACACTTATTCTCCGGCAAGGGATTCACCTTGATGCTGAGATATCTCAGTTTGGGGACCAAATCATCTGCCTGTTCACTGGAGATCCAGCTGGTCTTTGCAGTGAGCAGAGAGCCAGAATGCAGCTCACCTGAATGCAGGTGGATTGCTGAACAGGTCTCATAAACTTATAGTCTGAACTTGGAAATGAAACCTGGTCTTCCTCTGTCTAGTAAGATGGTGTCATGTTATGGCTTTTCCTACAGTGAGATCATTACCTGTCCCAGATGCCCATTTTCCTTAATTCCCAGAAAATATATCTGAGAACTCAGTAGAGGAGTCACAGATTTTACTGGAAACGGGGAAACAAAATGGCTATGTCTGTATGAGAGTCCCACTCATCAAGACCATACAGCCCATTTCTTTTGGAGAACAAAAAACCTGCAGTGTAGAGCCACCTTTTCATGCTGATGAGGAAGACAACCTCTCCAGCAGTTACATGGAGGGACAGCAAAATTGTTTAAGCCAATTGTAAGCTTAGTGCCTGGAGTGGGACAGACTCCTCTGCTCATACAGCTCACTTCTGCCCCAGCAGGATGTTCCCGTTTAGCTCACCACCTGCCTCCTCTGTGTTTCGTTTTAGGGATGACCATTCCTGGTGGTGGGTCCCAGTTGCAGCTCCAATTCTGGGAAGTCTTTTTGGTGTTTTCATCTACAAACTCTGCATTGATTTTCACAAACAACCTGACCATGAAACTGAACATGAGAAAGAACAGGCAGACATGGAGATTTCCACATTGTGATGGCCACATGCTGTGATGACACATGTGCAGGGCACATCTGTTTGTCCACCATGCAGGTGGACACATGAGGGACTAGATTTCAGTAAATCTAGTCAAAGTTTGACTAGATTAAACAGACAAACTTGGTAGCTGACCTGTGTAGGGCTAGACCTAACTGTGACCTGAAGAAATGATCCAATCTCCCTGTGTAAAAATCTACCAAAAAACAAAACAAAACAACCCCCAACCCCAAAGACCAAAAAACTAAAAAACCTAAAACAAAACTCAACCCCTAAACAACCATTATATTCTAAAGAAAAGGAAAGCAGAGCTACAAGTCTCTAGATATGTATATATCCAAATAAATCAAAATACAGGCATCAGCAGTGGCAGATACAACATGATTTAGTCAATTACCACAAAAATTTTGATCTGGAATATTCTTTGGTAAGAAGCAGATGTTACAGTGATGGACCAGGGGTTTGCTTCATTTGCATATCTGTCACCCTAACAAACACCAAGTTTGGAACAGCACAGAAGAGAGAAGAACAAGGACAGTCTAAAATGAACCTGTTGGGTTGTTTGGGTTTTTTTCATATGCTTGTTTTGTTTTTTTTTTTTTTTGATCTGAACATTCAGGGAGCATTAAAAAATTACTAAACTACAAGGTCTCCTGAATCCTGCCACAGTTGTGCTGGACCATGCTGGCATCACTGACACTCTAGACTTGTGCTACGCCACCTACCAACACAGGAAGGAAGTCAGAGAACTTTTGTGACAGCCTTTCCAAAATCTCGGACAAAATGGCCCCTGCCTCACCTCCCATGCTTTTTTCCTACTCTGAATGCTGGAGAAATGTAATTCCGCTGCTGCAGGAATTCTGCCACCTCCATCTGAATGAGGATTTGGGCCTACAACAGCCTTAAAAGTTTGAGGTATCACTGGATTAAAAGCAGAACATTATCAGAAGCTGTCTGTTCCCAGGAGAGTGACAACAGCCTAAACTTTTCCAGAAAGTGCTTCCAGAAAGCAATTATGGTACGTATGTCAAGTGCATTACTGCAGTTCCAGGGATGCGTGCCATGAATAAACAACACTGAGTTCTCCAAGAGTAGAAAGTGGCAGAACATCACTACTGCACAGAATTCCAGAAAAGGACATTTACTGGGTTTAATGACCGTTCCCATCCAATATTAAAAGGGTAACGGAAGTATTACTATGGCTTGGGAAGTGGGGATGGGTGGTAAGTGATATGTGCTTTCTCATTAGAGCTCACTTTTCATCACTAGAGCAGCTACAACAGATCTTCACCTGTCTCAAGATGCCCATGGGCTTGAGAGGGTGCATTAGAGGATTTCTTGTCATCTGGGGGTGGCAGACAGTGGCTGCCAGGCAATGCAGTAACAGCATTTGAAGGTGGGCCCTAGGCAGTGCTGGAGGTGGCACATTAGGCCTGAGCAGGGGCTGATGGCTGCAGAGATTTTGTATAGTGACTGCAGGACAGAAGTAGAACAGCTGCCACAGAGTTCAGTCTTTTGGCCTGTGTGAAATAAATGGGGAATTTCTGAGTAGCTCAAGAGGGATTAGCTGAAAGCACTGTAACCCACCCCTTGTCAGTGAGATTCTGTACTGCATTAAAAAAACACCTCAAACAATCCATCCTGAACACTGTTCCTGCCACACATTCTTTGCATCCCATATCCATGTGCTCCCCAAAGCATCTTCAAATACCCAATCATTGTGGAAGAAAATATTCAGATATTTATTAAAATACTATTAAGCACTTACAGGATGGCTTCATCTTTCTGAAGGCCATACAAATACCCATGAAAGCCTCACAACATCCCTGTGAGGTATGTTTGTCTTGTGTAATTATGTGGTGGTTTCAAAAATTAGACATGATGTTGTTTAAATAGTCAATGCTTAAAGATAGTGATTTTGATTTCCATATTCATACACAAAATGTGTTGGGTGCAATCCATGATTCCAGCACATTTGGAAGACAGAATAGCATAGGAAAGTGATGGAAACAGACAGTAGCAACTGAAAACCAGCAGTGAATGGGTTAAAGTGCAGTTCTAACCTGAAAACTTACAGTATAGAAAACAGCATCAGGGGCTTCTAAGGCTGTAGAATCTCAGTGGCCCCTCGTGAGATCCTGACCTACTGAAAAGTGTCTGTTTCAATGGTCAGCTTTGCAACCAAATGTGTGACAAACCAAGGGGTCCTCCTGACTGATGGGACTCAACACCATTGACTCCCTGCTCAGCAGTTCCCACAAAAGGGAGGCAACAAAGGATCTTGCAGGTTCTGGCTTCAAGATTATTGCAAATCACGTCACCATTTGAAAATATACAACTCAAAGGCCAAAAAGTGGTTCAGGCTGCAGAGCAAGTGGCTAGGCTAATGCAGAGACATGGAAGTCCCAAGCCTCATTGTACCATGAATCTCAGAGCAAAAGTCGGATGAAGCACAGGAAGTGCAGAGTTTGATACTATCTGGTGTGAAAGATACTTCTGTGTTCAGTGAGTTCTAGCCTGCTCCCACAGCATGTAAGGTCAGGACAGTTTTCTTTCAAAGGACATAGGAGAAATATCTTCGCACCCTCTACATCAGCATGGGTCTGTTAAAGTTACAGTGAATTACATCTGCTTTCATTTCGCAGCTGCAGTTGCACAGGAACAAAAGCTTTCCTATGGAGCAGTGACATCAAAGGTTTCTTCACGCCCTCTGAAAAGTACATGCTGCAAGTAGCAGAAGGGAATAAAACTGATGTATCAAGCTTTTTTTAAGAGCCTTCAGGAACTACATCCACATTGCGGCTATATTTCATGCAAGTGCTGCAATGTGTTTTCCATGGGCACATTTATTCATGCACAAGGAACTTGGTCTGAACCACTGAGACTCTGCAGCAGAAAACATGACAGTTTATTGCAAAAATTGTCCAGGGTCAGATCTGGTGGGCTCACTTCTTTGAAGAATTCCCAGCTAGTGAGGATGTCTTGGCAGAGGTCATGCTCGTGTGACTCTTTTGGGAGCCTGGTGGCTGTAAAGGTTGTTTCTTCTTGAGCACTGGAGTTTTGTTTTTGCTTTTAAATACCTTATTGGGGTCTAGCTTGTTCACAAAGGAATCAGCCTCTTCAGACAGGAGTGCTGTGTTGATGGTTATGGGTTTATACATGTTAAACCATTGCTGAAAGGCAGGATGATGCGGAAGGAACAGGTTAAATTCAAATTGCAGTTAAACAATTCCACCTTGCTCCCCATCTTCCCCAAGACATGATCTTAATCCTATGCCACTTATCAGTTTAGCAGTTAGCAGGACTTGGAAGAGTGCTTGTGATAACGATACACAAGGCATGGCTACAAGCCCCAGTCCTGGAACTGCATTCCAGATAGGGAAGAGGAGAACCAGACACAACCCTAACACCATCTTTCCTGCAGTGTAACTCCTATTAAGAGCAAATCCTGATTTACAACACAGGAGGAAAAGCAAAAGGAGAAGATTAAACTACACAATATTTATCTAGATTCAGATAAGTAGAAAGGATTAAAAAAACCTTTGGAATTTAAATGTGCGTATAAACTGAAAACCAACTAGTTGAATTTCTCAAATGTAACCTTCCTCCCTTTCTTCACACATAAAAGAATGATTTTTTTAAACTCCTTACATAAAGGATTTTATGTTTGTTTGTCTTATTGTTTCTGTTTGTGATTTTCTATCTAGAAATAAGTACAATTATTTGGTTTTTTGGTTGCAGCAGAAACAATGTTATGCCTTACAGTTCTCAACTTTTTTTGGATATCATTTTTTTCATTAACAAAGTCAGGAAATAAAACTATGGTAGTTATGGTATTACAAATCACAGTAAAACCATCAGCAAAGTGTTGAACAAGATAAATACAAGATCAATACCAACATAGAGATAGTCGTCTATTAAGGTACAGATGAGGGGAACACAGCTTTAAAATGATACTGGTTAATGGACTAGGAGGATTTTAACCAACAGGGGCTGCGAATGATTAGGGAAGATAAGAATGATTCCTCTAAAGGTTTGCAAATATACTAAACATAATAAAATATTTATAGGAGGGAAGTTACAGAAAGGCAAGAGCACAGTGCCACGTACACAGCCTTGACTGATAAAGCCCAGTGCAGTCTAACAGAGAATGATAAGAACCAAATGCTACAGCCACTTTTGATGGGAAGTCAGGAGTGATTTTAGTAATTCTGATGTGCACAAAGGACCAGGGAATCTCATGCTGGTAAAACAGCTGTCATCTCCTGGGTGAAGTGCAGGACACTCAAGTGCCAACAGACCTTGCCAAGTTGCACTGACACTACGCTGGCTTAGGAGCTGTGTTCAGCATGACCAGCAGCTCCATTCCCTGACCTCTCACAGGATGGAATCAGTCAAACACAGAAGAACAGCAGAAGCCTCTAATAGCAGGTTTTTGGCATCGCAGAATAGTAATTTTAACAATAATAAGTGACTCGAATGCTCACAAGGCTTTATGTAGAGGTTTTCTCTAACCACCTCTTTGAAGTCTTCTACAGGATTTTATACTGCCCTTTTTTTGGCATAATTTTTATTGAGTTCCAACTGCAGAGATAAAAGCAGGGTTAACACAGTTTTAGTGAATTCAAATTACTGTGAAACAAATGACTGTTAACATGTTACACGGAAAAAAACGTGTGGTCCGTTCTGTGGCTCACCAGGGAGGCCTCCTTGAGTGGACAGACAGCTTGCCCAAAGATAGGAAAATGTTTTTCCAGTCTACACTTATGCAAAATATTGACAGGCTGGATGCTGCTATCTTACCTTGGCCTGGGGGCTGACCCCATAGCTGGTGAAGGCATACTGCCACTGCGGGAGACCCAGGTGGGTGATGAGCAGGCGGTAGTAGGCTGTGAAGGTTTTGGTGAGGAAATGCCAGTACAGAGCTCTGTCCAGGAACCAGATTTCTGTGTCTGGGGAGACCACTAGAATAAAACAAGCACAAATTACACTGTTGCTTTGCAGTACTAAGATTAGTCCCTGGCCATTGTCAGGTGAGAGACATAACACACTCATCAGAAGGGCTGTTTTATGAACATCCACGCTTGTTCCAGAATCCAGAACTTGTCTTTATTAAACTTCATATAATTGGTGGTTGCACAGCTCTCCAATTTGTTGAGGTGTCTTTGCAGGGCTTTAGAGGGAGACACCAGCTCCTCCCAGTTTAGTATAATGGACAAATTTAGTACCCCTTCCAGTCCTGTGTCCATGCTGTTCATAAAGACATTGAAGAACACTGGGCCCAAGATGGAGTCCTTCAGAACCTCACCAGTGACTAGCTGTCAGCCTGATGTTATGACTACATATTATTAAGCACTATTTACTATAACTTTTTGTGTCCAACCCATCAACCAGTGTTCATTCACCGCATGGGGTATTTGACTGGCTGTGTGCTGGACAATGAATGCAATGCTGCTCCTTCACAACCTGGGAGTGACACATTACTTGGAACATTCTCAGACATCAGCAACTTTGTAGTATATGTTCAAAGTACAATTATGGCAAACATTTATCTGCCCCACAAAGTAAAAAGCAACTAACTCAATTGTCAGTCATCTGGATTACTGAATAGAGTTCAGAGTCTGGAAGTCACGGCAGTATGTGCTGCCAACAAAAACACATTTTGCAAAATCTTTCCACAGTGATCAAATATTTCTCTGGTGGTGACATTCCTTATAGCACAAAAAGAAGTTACTTCCTTGGGAGACTGAGATGCTAACTGCCATTTAAACAGACTGCCCCTGTGTTGACATCGACACCTGTAACCAATGCTTCCTTCCTTTGCCCAGGTAATCCACTGCATGTGCTGAAATCACTAACACTGGGATGCAAGAGGACAAGAACTTCCTGCTGTTGCAGTTGTAGTCACATCCAGTGAAAGACACAAGATTTTTCTTAAGAACCTGTGTATTGCAATTGCACAACCCTACACAGTAAACACACACACATTTAGTGACCCATGCACTGTGTCAGATGACAACTATTTTACAAGTGCCTTGGGTGTTTCACTATTCTCTCACTGATAACAGTTATCTCTGTATCTGTCACAACAAACAGCTCAGCTCCCATATCTCATCCTCCCACTGACCCTTCCTGCCACATTTTGGTCTAGTTAGCACCATGGAGGCTCACCATCCATGCACAAGGTGGAAGACCCAGCCTAATTCTGTCTCAGCTTTTCTTACCATCTACACTTGGTTTCTAAGCAGAGTTATACCCTTTCTCAGAAAAATGTAACAGCTTTCTTCCAAGACAGGCAAGAAAGCAGATTAGTGGGGCTCTGTATTATTTCAACACAATTGTCTCTAGGTCACCTGTGAATACTTCCCTGTTTCTATGCATGCAGAAATTTTGAGTTATAACTTAGACTCCAACACTAAAAGGAGTGAAAATGTTACATCTAGTTAAGATTTAGTTCCTGACTTCAGTGGAGACAGGACATTCCAGTAAAAATTTCATCTACAAATTGCAAAGAAGATCAGAAATACATGATAACTCTCCGTATATGGTCTCCAGATGCAATCCACAAGAGATAGCTAACTTTTCTTTTTTCAGTCTTACCTGGTTCAGCATGCTTATAAACAAGACAGACCTTCCCATTCCCATTACATGGGTCTAATTCAAAGATAAGACTACGAGAATCAAAGTGTGGCTTCTCTGGTTTGTCTCCATTACCTGAAACCAAGGAAAAAATTTATGAAACATGTTTGGAAAACTGACTATGACTTAGTTGCAAAGAGTCGATCTGTTTTATACATTAATAAATAAGCTGATGAAGAACTGGATCAAACTATTACATTTATACTTCTTGGAAATTATTAAGTTCCCTATGTTTAAAATAAAACTAAGAAAAAAAGAGAGAAAATTTTTCATCTGTTAGGAAAACAAACCACAGAGTCAAAATCAGATGGCTGAAAATAGATGAGCTAACTTCTAGTCCCTCCCTGGCATTAAGCAAAACAAGGTTTACAGATGTCACTCCTGAGGTTTGTCTAATCTTTTCTTAAAGTTCACCGCTGTTAGAGAAGGCACAGTCTCTAGGCACTCAACCCAAATCCATCACTTATCACTTAGAAGTTTTCCTCATGGATCCCTAATCTTTTCTGCTACAATTGAAGCCCATTATTTCTGTTGTATATAGGATTCCTTTTTATGTCCTGATTTTTTTTTTCTAAGGAGGACAGGGAGAACAACTTATTCTTTTTGTCTTGGGACAAGACGTTAATGAAATTGTAGAGATATATATTTCTCCATACACTCCAGTGTGACATCAGCATCCTCCCCAACAACCACATCTGACTCTTATTCAACTTGTGACCCTCAACCATCATGGAGCATTTTTACAACATCATTTTGGGACTGTGTACCTGTAAGTTCCTGCAGAATGCAATTTTGAAATCTAAAACTGATAGGAAAGAAGTGGGACATAATAGCTGTACTCCTCAGAAGAATTTTCCATGAAAGTTAGGATGACGACTTCTGTGGGGATGTAATTTTTTCTTACAGTGTACCTTATAAATGCATCAGTGAACATTTAAGCCACTAAATAGAAGCAGAATTTGGTGCATTTCATTACAATGGCTGGAACGTCAGGACGGCAGCCAAACTGGAATGCCCAAAAATACTTTGTGCCATATTTAGAAGCTAGAAGAGCTTATAGACATGCAGAGACAAGACTGAAATCAAATAGCATTCTTTTAAGAGACTGGTGTGACACCTGGTTGTGTTATTATTCTCTTGATTTTTCCAGCTGAACTGTGAGAGCTCTGACAAAATGACTGGGCTTTTTCTTTTTTATTCTCTCCAAATAGCAGCATTCCCAGCATTTTTAGGCAGCGTGGAACATGTGTTCCAGAATAACCTCAGAGTTACATGTACATACCAGTTACTTTTCCAATTCCAGCTGTCTTTTCACTACTGAAACAAAACCCATTGCCTTTTGTTCATGTAACACCATAAGAACACAGAGACTTGGGAAGCTGAATCACTGGAGCAAGGCTGAGGTGAAAGTTTAAACACGGAAAAGGCAGAACAGGCTTTTAAAAGAGGATGGAAATAACACTAATCCCCGTGACATTCACAGCACACAGATCTACCTGCCAAGGCTGTAGAGAACTAATAAGATACATAGCAGATCCAGCCCAGGAGACAGAGAATCACGGAATCACAGAATGGTTTGGGTTGGAAAAAGACCTTGAAGATCATATTGTTCTAAATGCTCTGACATAGACATGGACACCCTTCTCTAGACCAGGTTGCTAGACCCAGCTACCTGGAGTGAGCTTTTCTGTTGCTGCATTGTAGAATGGAAAGGATATTAAAGATCATCTTGTTCCAATTCCCCTGCCACGAGTGATCCCTCAGGTGCTAAGAGAATTTGGTTTGCTCAGCCTGGACAACAGAAGGCTTCAGGGTGACCTTCCAGTAGCCTTCCAGTACCTGAAAGGGAGCCTACAAGAAAGATGGAGAGGGAGTTTTTACAAGGATATGTAATGATAGGACAAGGGGGAGTGTCTTCACACTGACAGAAGGCAGATTTACATTAGATATTAGGAAAAACTTCTTTACTGTGAGAGTAATGAGGCACTGGCACAGGCTGCCAGGAGAAACTGTGGATGGCCCAACCCTAGAAGTGTTTAAGGCTGTGCTGGATGGAACTCTGAGCAACCTTGTCTGGTGGAAAGTGTTTTGGTGCATATATCTTGTGCTATATCCTAACAGTAACAGAACAAAAGTGATGAGACAGAGCAGGTTTTCTAGCCTGTTAGCAGTGCCTTACCTTCCTCGTCTGTGTCATCTTCCAGGTCAGCAAGAGTTGGAGCACTAGGCAGAGTGTACATAGAGGCACCGCCAAGTCGGCACAGCTTCGAGACACTGTTAATCACCATGGAGCCCAGGGGCATTGGGGTATCTGCAACACACCAATCATTAATCACATCCACTGTCAGGAAAGTATGGGAGGTATTTCTTTTCCTCCAGATATCAACCTCTGTGGGGAGAAGAGATGGTTATACCCAGCAGACCTGGACATTTAACTTAAGTAAGACTCTACAGGAGCAAAGATGAGGCTTTTTCAAACACAGACTCCCACTTACATGTGATGCAACACCATCTCAGAGCTATAATGGTATAAGAATTACACTTCTGGCAAGGACTGTCCTGCAGCTGTTAGATCAGTTCTGTGAAAAATTAAAAATCCTGGCTACAGGATTTTAGCTACAGCCTCTTCCTCAAAGCTCTTTTCCTTGCTGCTGCTCCTGCTATCAGAAATCACCCCACATTCCACAGCTTACAGGGCAGCTTGTCCTCTTCCACTCCATGTACCTGCTTGGGGTACATCCTTCTTGGTTCCCACTTCCATAGAGGATTTTATCACTGCATCAACATATGAGTGCTCCTGGAAAGAAAGATTCTTTCCTGTAGGAAAGAATCCTACAGGACTTGTCACTTGTCCATGTTTCTGAGGACTCAGACTGTTACCAGTCATCAAGGCAGCAAGCACCCTACTCAGCTACACGCCAGTGTGATGGGTCTTAGAAGGCACTGCTGGATATGTGCTCAATTAAGACCATTGTACCAGCAGCCTTGGTCCCTGCGCACTTGTGAGCCCTGAAAACAAGACTCCTCAGAGGTCACAGCACAGCAAGTCCCCCTTGAAACACGATGGGAGTTACTGCAGGTGCGAAAGTACTGATGTCAACTGTCTCTGAAATGTCATTTCACTTCCTGAGGAAGATCCTGCATTTGACATCCATCTCCAGAACTGAGCAGTGTCCACTGTCCAATTTGAGAACCCTGCCTGAAGGAAATGAGAGCCAGGATAACAGCTGCAGAGTGAACAACCTACCTGATTTTTACCAAACAAGGATAGAAAACGAAACTTGGACTTTACCTGGTGAAAAGCAGAATCAGGCTCCAACATGTACATGCACATTTTAACGAGAAAGAAGCATTATCAGAGGGTGACTCTTCATACAGATTTATGATGGGATAATGAGCTATAGCTGTTTCTCTCTCCATGAGATACAGAGGAAGTTAAGGTATAAGATTTAAATGACACACCTAAATCTGAGTGTCAACAGATGACCAGTGTATTACAGAAGACTATCTGTGTCATGACTAATTAGTTTCTTGCCTGTGTTCTGAGTATGCACACCTTCTGTGGGAGGCTAGAACATGCAAGCAATAGATTTTGTCCTGAGAGATGTGTATTGATTGTGCAGAAAGTAAGTTTGAAATTAAAGAGGCTTTCCAAAGGAAGGACTTGCTGCAATGAATTCAGCTTGTCTGTGGAGGGGAACACAGGGACTCACCATCCGTCTTCACACTCCAGGTCATCTGGAAGCCATCGGTCATCAGATAGAAGTTCTTTAAATCCTCAGGTAATACACAGGAGTTTTTCTGCAAATTACAATCAAAGTGTAATGGGAAAATGCAGAACACCCCTAAAACCCTAAGAACAACTGAAAATTGGTACAGAAATATTTACCAATATTTCCCCCCAAAAAATTAAGTTTTTTGCTTAAGTCCAAGGTGACTCAAATCAGTTCAAATATCTCATTTTAAAACCTTGAGAGAAAACTGCTTATTTCTTGGGACTCTGCTAGTCTTAACAAAGGTAGCTTGGGAAAATTTCCCAATGAGCAGTTAGACATCACAAAGTTACTGCAGCATTGTTCCCAAATGGAGACATCATATTACCTTTCGAGATTAACAGCCACTCCAAATTCGCGTAAATCAGAACAATCAGCTTTTTCATATATATTTCTTAAAAGAGTAGGTTTTGCTTTAAGTGAAATCAAACTAAACTTACCTGTTCCACTAAAGCATGTACAATATTAGCACAATGACTCTCTGAGGGATTTCAGCTCCAAGTAGGTGAAAGAAGGACAGACTCTGCTGCACAGCTCAAAACTCTGCACATACTCAAGTAGATTCAACGTTTCACTTAACAAAAAAAGTATGTGTGCAAACACATACAAAGCCAGACTCACAAACCTGCTGATCTGGCTTCATCCTTCCAAACTTCACTGCATGGCTTGGCCTCCTGAGCCTGCTTCCTTCTGAGCCACCAGTGAAAGAAGCAACACCAGGGAGCTCGAGTTTCTAGGAACCAGAACAGTTCTCCTATACCTGTCTTGGTTGCGGAAGGAGTCTTTCTTAACTTAGACTCTTCAGTTAAGCTGCAGATACACAGGAAGGAAGGATAAAAGCTTAATCTTCAGAACAAAAAGAAGCCTGAAGAGCCACAGGCATTTGTAGACCCTGCTCCTGGGGACAGGACTGGTTGCAGACCAACAATCCTCTCTTCTTGTTGAAGTGTCAAGTCCCTAAAATTAAATGGGATGGAAGCCTGCCAGGTTTAATGACAAAAGCAACAAGCATGACTAAAGGAGTTTACATGTTGGTCTGTTTGTAACCATTTTAGAGAAAAAATCAGATTGATCTGAGTTAAAATTTAAAATAGTCACCCTCAGAACTCCAAATGAATCACACCTCAAAACCCACAAAAGTGTGCCCACGATGAAGATTCCACAATCTGTGCATGTTGACTTGTCCAAGGGCTGCACCATGCTCCTTGTGGAAAAGTTTCATTAAATAAAGACAGAATATTCTAGTAACCAGTAGCTAAGGAAAAGGAAGAGGCACATGCCGTTCAAGTATCTCTGCTTCATTTGGCATGAATTTTTAACATCTCAAGAGCGATGTATCTATCCAGCAAGAGCAACCAGCCAGCTGTGCATCCAGCTGCAATGCTGGCCTCTAGTCATCAGCTACTGGCTGAGTAAGGGAAGGTGCTGGTCTCATCCTGTCCATATGTCCTTCCACCCCCAGGACCAGAGTAGCCTTTCTGTCTGTTAAAGCCTTATTCACAAACACTTTCTTTGGGTTGTTACAGTCTTTGTCCCCTAAACTGGGATGTACATACTATGTAGGACGCCCTAATCTGCCCACAACCTTGTGCTTGTTAACTTACTTTTAAAGCACATCCATTAATATTGGTTGACTGCTACTGATGGGTCTCAGACACTAACGGCTTTGCAGCTTGCAATAGGGCAGGTCACTTTACTTGCCTCATCAAGCAGTCTGGTCACTATCTCAGAGCTTTCCTAATCCAGACAGAGAAAATCTTGAGGGTATATATACAGGTCTTAAAGCAGATAACTTGACACTGAAGAGGCTGTTTGGAGAAGAATTTACCATCCTACAACAAGAGTCTGCGCATGGCTGGCGACCTGGTAGTAAGTTTAAGGCGATTAGTAAACCACATGGACATATCTGAAGTTCTTCAAATGCCTTTAACAAACACACCTTCTTCTGTGGTTCTCCTCAGTCCTAAATATTTATAATTTTGTGTTGTGCTTTCATCACATCCAGTTTCAAGCTGTACCTGTAAGCACAGTGACTACAGCTAAAACTGTGAAGAAAGAAAGAAAGTATGACAGACCTGCTACAAAGCCTCAGGAGAGTACAAAAGTTTACATAACTCTTTTATATTTCAAATCCTCCAATGTCAACTAATTCATTGCAGCAGTAAAAACACATATGTGAATGGGTGTCCTGGCTTCAGTGGGTGTTAGTCTCCAGGCAGGAAAACCAGATCCACTGGGATGACAAAATCTAAGATTTTAAAACTTCCACTGTAGTATCCACATAAATCCTGCTACAACTCAGGCATCAATTTAGCAAATATAGCTCACTAGGACAAGAGAAAAATCACATCTAAATAGGTTTTCTGCTCTGAATCCTCCTTTTGAACAATATCATTGTGTGCATGTTTCTTCAGATGGCTGCTCTCTGAATTTATTTCAGTATTCTCTAAACCATGTCCCTCTGCATAATGGTGCAAAATACATGTGTAGAAAATGCAGTACCAGAGCAGATCTGGAGTCTGTAGGAAAAGGCCAGTAAATAAAAGGCTTTATTAGTACACATTTCTCTCATCTGATGGAAAGGATCGATGGATCTGTCACATTGCGCTTAGTCACATAACCATATGACATGAGAACAGTAATCTGACAGCAGTTAGAGAAACAAGACACTATATATTAAAAATGGCTTACCAAACTCTGTATTGCTCTTGCTCAACTGTTAGTTCTCAGAGTAGTGTTCTCCAGCCCCATAAAATACACTGTTCCTAAATAATGTCAGAATTGGCTTAATCACAGCCCTGGCAAGCAGCTGTTTTCATTCCAGTTATCTGGTTACACTCATCAGCTCATAAAACAAAATATCCCAAGTGCTTAATATGGTGCATGAGGTCTACTCCTTTTTTTTGTTCTTAGTATTATCTCCAAATAGTCTCTCAAGAAAGCACAGTCCACTGAGTACAGAGAAAAATATTAGAATCTTACTTTTGCTGCCAGGACCTGATTAGTACTGGATCCAAAGCTAAGAAAGCTGACATGGCAATTCACTTGAAACACTTTTGAAACAATGCCTCTCAAGCATATATATTAAAGAAACAGAAAGCAATCAAAATATATAGCTCTTGAGAGACTTTTCTAAAAAACATGAATGAATCTTATCCAACTTCTGGGGAGAGAAGAAAGGCATTCATGTCACTTCTCAGGGCTTCCATGTGTCAGACCACATGAACAGCCATCTTTCTCTCTCCCTAATGTCCTGCAGTTTCACAGCTGGTTTATCCTAGCTGCCAGTGAATGCCGGTGTTAATTTATGTAACATATTGAGATGTTCTTTTTGCACCTTTAATAAATCTGACCTGGGAGTCTCCCAGGAGATCACCTTGATTTTTTGGGGCTGGAGTAGACTTGATCCTCTGCAGCAGAGGACAGGATTTAAAAGTTCTCTTGAGAATACTGTTGTGCAGACAGTTTTTCAATATGTTATAAAAGCTTAACAAGAGGGGAAACACTGGGTAAGAAACACTATGTACCTCCCAAAAGTCCTCCAGGCTGTTCCCCATTATGCAGCTTGAAGAAACATAGCTTTCCTGGATTCACTTCCCCACCTCTCCCACAGTCACAGCCACAAGGCAAGCTCAAGGTGGGTAGATCCTGTTCTCATGGGGATCAGGGATGGCAGGCTTGGCTAATGTTAAAGGAGGACAGGAAGGATGCCAAGAAGGACCAGTGAAGATGAGCACCCTGTGTGCATATTTGGTGTCCAAAAGATGCAGTAAAAACAAGGAGGACGGCATTCCAGACTTGTGCTGGAAACACTACACAGTAGAGAGGGAGCAACTCAGAAGGCTCCTGAATTATGTGTACATGTTCAAATGAGGAACCAGGAATCTACAGGCCCGTCAGCCTGACCTCAGTGCTGGGAAGACTCATGGAGATGTTATTGAGTGCCCATCACATGTCATCTACAGGAGATCCAGGGGATTAGGCACAGCCAGTATGGATTTGTGAAAGGCATAACTGCCTGACCCAATCTCCTGTAACACTGTGAGCCTCTTAGTGGATGAGAGAAAGTCTGGGGATGTGTCTGTCTACCCAGAATTCAGTAAAGCCTTTGACACCATCCCCACAACATTTTCCAGATGAAATTGGCTGCTCATGGCTTCGGTGCCTGCACTGTTTGCTGAAACTGATGTCCCTACCCAAAGAGTGCTGGTGAATGGAATGACATCCAACTGTTTGGATGAGCCAGTCGCAAGTGGTGTTTCCCAGGTCTCTGTATTGGGGCCAGCTCTGTTACTTTTATTGATGATCTGAATGAGGGAATTGAGAGCACCCTCAGTCAGTTTGAGAACAGTGCCAAGTTGGGTGGGAGTGTTGATCTGCTGGAGGGCAGGAAGGCTCTGCACAGGGATCAGGACAGGCTGGGTCCATGGGCTGAGGCGAATGGTGTGAGGTTCAACAAGGTCAAGTGCTGGGTCCTGTCCCTGTGTCACAACAACCCCTGCAGCTCCAGGCTGGGACAGAGTGGCTGGAAAGCTGCTGAGTGGGAAAGGACCTGAAGGTGCTGGTTATGAGTGGCTGAACATGAGCCAGAGTGTGCCCAGGTGGCCAAGGAGGCCAGTGGCTTGTGTCAGCAATTGTGTGGCCAGCAGGACCAGGGCAGTGGCCATCCCCCTGTGCTGAGGGCAGTGGTGAGGCCACACCTGGAATGTTGTGTTCAGCTTTGTTTCCTCACAGCAAGAAGGACACTGAGGGGGCTAGAGTGTGTCCATAGCAACAGAGCTGGGGAAGGGTCTGAAGCACAAGTCTGGGAGGAGTGGCTGAGGGAGCTGGGGGTGTTCAGGATGAAGGAGGATGAGGGAGACCTTCTCACTCTCTACCACCTGAAAGGTACTGAAAGTCTCTGAAAGCCAGGTGTGGGTCAGGCTTTTCTCCCAAATAACAAGAGGAAAGGACAAGAGAAAATGGTCTCTCTATGTCCTCTGTGTTCCTTTAACAAAATGCAATTCTCTAATTTTTGAAAACCAAAACCATGATGTGAGTGACTCATCTTTGTTCTAGTTGAGGCAAAAAGAAAATATGATTCAGACACTGCACCAGAGTGCCTCCTAGCAATATTTTAGTGTAACACCTATTTCTAAAAATTGTACGTGGAGGGCAGTAGGGCCATTGCCAGCATAATTTTAGGAGTGGGAAAGGGTTCTTAGGATGATATACAGTTATTAGCACTGGTTTTCTAGTGACCAGGTAACTCTGTATCTACTTCCTCTTGAACTTCTTGTTTCTCTTGGGGAATAGGTAACATCTTAGTAGGTTTAAATATGAGGAAACATTGAAAAAATATCTGGTTTTATTAAAATATATTGAACCACTTTCAATTTTAGGGGAAGTGATGCTTTACCCATGTAAATACACTTGGCAATCATATACCTTAAACATTTTTCTGAGTGTGCTGATGTCCAATAACTTCTTCAAGAATGATTTCAAGCTTGATTTTCTGACGTGTAACACTTAGCAGCTCTTTCTGCCTTGGGAAAAATCTCTGCTTCTCTCCTACAGCCTTACTGCACTAACTCCTGCCATGAAGCTCAGCTTCCCAGCAAAGCTTCATGGCAGCTAAGGGACATTCAACAAGCTTAAGATTTTAAAGATTTTTTTAGTCTCAACAAGGTAAGATTTTAAAATCACAGTAATGTCCAATTATATAGTACCACAAACATGGCACAGCACAATTTAGAAAACACGGCTGATGGAAACAAAAAATGAATGAATCAAATAATATATTAATAATTTTAATAGGTTGATTTTCTTTTAAGAGCTTCTGAACACTTTTTTTGGACACAGATTTTTTTCTCAGAAAAAAAATCTTTCTTTGCAAAACTGAAATAAGACTGGAAAAATTGATTCCATTAAACAATAATCTAATCAATAAAGCTTTTATTTGGTGAGTCTCAGTAGAGAGAGAAGTTGTTGGGGGGAAAATAATGTAGTTTTGGGAACAGTTTCACCAGTTTTTCCTACGTCATAGAAAAAGTCCTGCAAATAGTTTCATAACCAAAGATGTAGAGGAAAGTTAAAAATATACTTTGACAAAATCTTGTTAAAAATCTGAGCCATGGAGGAACGATTATGTGTATAAGTACTGCCACCTAATGGCCAAAATTCCGATAAAACCAAACGTATTCCAATTTGAGAGAGGTAAGTTTCAGGAAAAATGAGGTACAAGTTGATCCTGGAACGGTTTTGTGAATTGTTGAGTGCATTGCACCTCATCATTGCGGCAGGGCATTTTGTCCTGCAACTGGGTTGACTGAGTCAGTCGGAGTTCAAGAAAAAAAAAAAAGGAAAAAAAATCCAGTTACCTTTCAGTTTGAGAAGGGAGTTTTAATTTGTCTGATTTGTCAGTGCAGCTGGAACCAAACCCAAAGAAATAGACAGCCAAACCCTTTACTATTAGAAGTTCAACTCAACTACTCATTTAACTTTGAACACTTACTTCCACAATTGACTTAGTCTGTTGCTGGGTGAGGGGCGGGGGTGGCTGGGAACTGAAATTTTGTTTTGGCTTCTCTTGAATGAAGTGCTTCGGCTACAGCATTTGTTTGGCTTTACAATAATAGCTCAGTTTTCTCCATTTTAGTTTAGAGGAGAAGCAGCACCTTAAAATGAGAGGAATGAGCACTGTGTCCAGGAGAAGCAGTCCTCTCCATTCAACAGCAGAATGAGCAAATATCACTCTGTGCTCCCAGACCTGGCTGGGTTACAGTCATGGTGCCTCAAACTTTCCAGCTCAGTTAACCCAACACCTGAACAACAGCTACAGAAACCAGGAATCAGTTTACACAAACCTGAAAAACAGGACGTTTCTCCCTGACCACAACTGCTGACTTCTGGACAAGTTTCAGTAAGTAACACACAAGTTTACATCACATACATTCCGACCTGGAACATATTATATAAATATATATTATTGATGTTCTTGATAAATATCACTAATTGGAATAGGGCATTACCAAAACTAGGGTAAGATTTTCCTCACTGTTTAGGAAAAACAGTAAATGGAAAGGTGCCAAAGGGGAAAGTATTTTATACAGTGGTAAAAAGAGTAGTCTCTAGCAACAGTTGCTTTATGCTACAGACAGGGTTAGAGTAGAGGGAGGATGATTCACTCAACTCCATCCTCTGCCATGTCCCTTTCCAAAGGCCAGAGAGCTTCTACTGTTCCATTCCTACACAAGCAATATCTACCAAACAGCTATTCCACCATGGCCATGGGATTAATGAATATACGTATATTCCAAAAAGGGAGTGAAAATGCTACCTCTCCCCATGAGAGTCACACAAACGTTTTTAGGAGTCCTCTGATCCCACAGACTGATGCAGTAGGGTCAGATAATACACAGTGAAGGTAGCATGTGTCCTTTGTAGTCTTCTAGAACAGACAATAGGACATGCCCTGACCAAAATATTGGGCTGCATAGCCAAAGAGGAAGTGAAAGGAAAGGATATGAGAAATTGAAGCAAATGGCTGAGACTAAAAAGAGAAACAGATAACTGGAACAAACTGAGTAGTTCCATGTTATTTGCCAGCTTGAGGCCTTTACCTTTAATGGCCATGGATAATAAAGCACAACCTCATTTTGTTTTAAAGGCAGTTGGAAAACATTTTCAGACCTGAGTCAGAAAAATGTTTCTTCCCAACTGAGTCACCACTGTAGCTGCCTGCTGCAGTTATGTGGTTTCTTTTTAGAGCTGTCATGCTGCATGTACCCACACTGATGATGTTTCTCTAACAGATCAGGTGCACGTGACAGCCTAAAAGAGTGATATCTAATTAGGAAAAACTAATTCCTGTTTAGGCTGCACTGTACATCAAACTTGGTAACAAGCTGTCTCATAAACACAAGGTTGCTGTTGCATTTGACATTCTCTGTGGGCTGCTGCACATTCAAACTGCCTTCACTGCAGTTTTATCAGGAAAATACTCACTTGCTCCCAAGAGATGATTGTGTGGCGTTCAGCTGGCTCCTTTTCCACAAAAGTCACTTCAGCAACTCCTGGGGAAGTCTCTGAAAGGAAAAGAGAAGCATGTTTGCAGCTGGCATGGGTGATGCCAACACTGTGAGACAGACAATTTTGCAAATTATTCTGAGTGACATCCAGGGAAAAGGCATTAATGATTGCAAGCATTGTGCTGGTGCCTGAGCAAGTCACTTTCTTTTGTCCATAACTGTACTCTGCATGTGTTGGCATGAGAATGTGTGGTGCGGCACAAAATGTTATCCTTTGATTTTGTTTATACATATATATGCACGTACCATGATATATCTACACATACACTGATTTCCTGGGTGGCATTCCCACCTGGGGTGGGAGGGGTTGGAACAAGATGATCTTTAAGGTCCCTTCCAACTCAAACCATTCTATTATAAGCACACACCATTTGTCTTTAAGGTGTGATCTTTTGCAGAGGTTTCACGGAAAAATGGAAAAAAAATCAGTGATGGGTTTTGATGGGTTTTGAGGCAAACCCTTACAGGGGCATGAATC
The DNA here is from genome assembly GCA_013400215.1 of Cisticola juncidis. Taxonomy (NCBI): domain Eukaryota; kingdom Metazoa; phylum Chordata; class Aves; order Passeriformes; family Cisticolidae; genus Cisticola; species Cisticola juncidis. The sequence goes on from VXBR01006651.1 coordinate 69,536, forward strand.
TTTATTTGTAAGCATGCCCTGTGGTTTCTGTTGGGTAGGATATCTTCAGCTGGGGCCAAGATGTAGTGCAGTGCTGCTGTGAACTGCTAATAACCCTATTCCTCAAGGACAAGAACACTTCAGCTCTGGATTCAGTGGGTTTGGACAGACATAGAACCTGAGCCTGTTGAGGACATCTGCATGAGCAAACATCAGTTCTCTGGAACCTCAGTTGGACACATGAAAATTTGTTACGAGCACTGAACTTGTATCAATCTGTAAAAATCTTCTGAGTATTTTATGGGAAAGAATGCTATATAAATGTAAGATGCTAATCCACATAGTGCTTTCAGGTGTATGATGGCAGAACAGACTCCCTTACACTTACTGTTTTATAATTTTTTACTTCATCCACAGCCAACTGAAATAATTCCCACTGAGATAATTCTCTTTGGATAAAGTCCAGAAAGACTACTAACTTGTTGTGGGAACTGCAAGCCCAGCAGACAGGGCCATGGAATAGAAGTGATAACTATGCAGGGCTTTTGAGACTGGCTCTGCTGTGAAAGTATTGGCCCCTAAAGCAGTCACACACATTACAATTGCTTTCTGGTAAAACATACACAGTGCACCAGACAGGAAAAGCAGGCACTAGAGAGCTTTGGTCTGTTTTTTATCTTCAATACCAGGCTTTTAATTCTACCAGTAGCATTGTCCTTGTCAGTTCTGTTGGTGGAGTAGCACTCCGTTTCAGGAAGCCTAAGTTCACTTCAGTTGGAAATATTGATTGTTACATTGTCAGACAATTGAAAAGACAAAACATGGCATCAGAAAAACAAACTCCAAGTTAAAGACATTTAAAAAAATCATAGTTGGTCACATAGGTAAATTTGTCTGGCCAAGGGGAACTCCCAACACACAGAAGAATCTGATGTTTCACCAAGTTTTACTTCTGGTAGGTGGGTCCAAGGAGGGGCGATCTGTCTCTTGCTCAAATATAAGGTGTCTGAGCAAGAGAGTGGGATCAATTATCTAACTAGTCTTTTCCATTTAAGCTATGCAAACTTTATGACAAGTTGAGGATATTCTAATAACAGCGTAATTGTTACTTCTGTGATCAAAGAAAACAGCAGGAATGTTTAATTCATCATGCACAACATTTTGGCTGGGATGACAGAAGATTAAATATCATATCAGGCAAAGAAGATGTCTAGGAATGAGAGAATGCAACTTCTAAAGAGGTCTGAACCAAATCCAAGATCAAAAGAAAGAGAAATTCCATCTTAAAAGCCCAAGTACTACATAAAAAATCTACTGTGGGTGAACTGAAGACCACGTTTAACAGATGTGCATAGGTATGGACGAGAGCTCCATTGAACATTTACAGTTAACTCTGCTGTAAGCTGCTTTTCCTTCTGGGTGGAAGAAATTAAGAAGCCACTTTAGTGGCACCTACTACATGATAAAATTTAACTTTTTCAGGTGACTCCATCCTATCAATTAATCTGAATCAAGATCATAGTAAACTCTGCCTTATTTTTAGGATATTTAGGAAGCTTCCAAAACCACTTTGCAGTAAGAATCCAAAACACTGAATGTAATGGTGTGACACAAAGATGAAGCAGGAAATCACAGGATTTTCAGTCTTTACAGTACTGCTAATACTGCCTGTAAGCTGGCTAAACTCTCAGTATAATTTAAAAACATTTGAATAGTTATGGTTCTTATCTAATAGAGAGTACCTACCAACAGTGAAGTGTGGTTCCAGCCTGGGCAGTCTAGAAGAGCTAACACCTTCCATTCTGACTTAATTATGAATAATAAATCTTTCTGGAATTTTCTGTTACTCACAGAACTTCAGTAAAATGAATCATACTGGCAATGGGGAAGATCTCTCCCTTTTTTCCCTCAAGGTATAGCCTTCACAATGCTTGTGAGAAAATTCCCTTCTTGTAGGGACTTCCACAGAGACTAAATTTAAAAAAAAAAAGCCCAAACCAACAAAACAATGCCTGACTGTACTTTACATTCGACAGAAAATAACAAATGACTTCATTAGACTTTCCAAAAGATTTAAAGTAAGATAGTTTCTAATAATACTAAATACTGAGTAAGGTGTCGTTCTGAATACCCTTGTAATTTGAAAATAATACCCTTTGTTATTTGAAAGAAACAAGTACTGAACAGAGTGGTAATGTTTCCCAATTAGCTAAGCAATTCCAATTAATTTGGTGGTGCAGTTGAAATGTCTTGGACAACTTCATTGGAAAAAATATGCCAAATTCCCAGGTATGGAGAGACAGGGAAAAGAAGTGGAGTAAAACATCACTGTGATGGACATTGCTTTAGTGCACAACATAAGTTGTCAGAGACAATGAGAGAAAAACAAGTAAACACAAACCAGGAAACACCTTCCACACGAAAGGGATGTTACAGGACTTTCAGAGTCATACCCACATTGCCATGTTGTGCTGGTGTAGACAACACACCTACCCAAGACAGTTTATATGGCAACATACAAAGATTTGGACACAGTTCACATCTCACAGCTCTCACATACCTGAGGATGGTGAAAATGTGGGTAGGACTAGCCAATTTTTAAAAAGAGCTACTTCAAATGATGCCTTGTGAAGTTACCTGGAACAGGGGCTAGACAGTGTTCAAGGAATAAAGTAGGTATTTATTAAAAAGGCCTTCAAAGGATACTCCTTGGGCAGTACAAGAGCCTGGCCATGGCTCCACCCAAGATGGCCAACAGGTCACATGCTTTAACTCATTTCTAAGTTTTGGTACATTTACATATTGAGGTTAATTGTCCAATTACAGCTTTAGGTTATGAAATCCTATCCTCGCAGTTTGCTCTCCTCAATTAGCTGTTGTTTATACTATTTGGGCCTGAAGCTGCAATGGTGTCCTTGGTTCTCTGGCTGGAAAAGGATTGTTGTGTCTAACTAAACTGTAAAGAGAACTTGGTAACGCTTTATATGAAATCCAGAGTTATATACGAATGCACTACAGAATCTGGAAAATACTGGAAAAGCTAAAACTTAAGGCAATCACAAAGAAACTTTTGCTGTGATGATGATCATCAGTTTCACTCACAGAGTAGATATAATGTTATCCTGACCTCAAACTAACAAAACAAACAAATAGAAAAAAAAATCCACCCACCCCCCCTCAAGAAGTCCAATAATAAGTCAGTATGACAACACTGATCAGAGATTGAGGGTGAAATCCTGTCCTCACTGAAGCTCAGAGAAAGAATTTAACCCTGATCTTTTAATCTCATCTGTCTGAGCAGCTATCTAAACCCATGTGCAACTACAGATACACTGAAATTACCAGGTGAAACTCATTGTCCTGCAATACAGTGCTGGGGTGAGATAATTACAGAACTCACTTTTGGCTCTAAAATTCCCAGGAACAAATTCCAAGACTGCAATTTATAATCTTGCTGTACATATGGTTTGGGATAGATGTATAGCTTTCCAGCCTTGCAAGTAAGACAGTCCTGTGCTCTGTGTTGCTGAGGTATGAAAGATCTAATCCTGAAATCCTTTGCACACACAAATACTTGCACAAATCCTTGTGATTCCACTAGTATGAGCAAAGTGTTGGCTGAGAATCCTTCCTTTGTGTGACTTGCAGTCCTGCTAAATTTCAAAAGGAGCTGATGGGATGCAAGAAGGCTCAAGATGTGAGCAAAACCTGGAAATGGCAAGCAGGGCATTTTGTGGAACAAGTCTCACACTGTGGGCATGAGCTGCAGGGCGAATATTTATGGGGATCTGATCCCGAGAAGATTCACAAACTGGCCTTCTACCAGAACACTGCATCATTCTGAACTCCTCCTCATGGGACACACTTCCTGCTAACCCCATACTACCCCAGAGGATCAAATTTAGGCACAATTTACACAGGAAGGTTGTGTGGACACCTCATAGGAACATTGCACTATCTAGGAGGAGCCTACAGGAAAGCTGGAGAAGGACTCTTCATTATAAACTGTATGGCCAAATGTATACAAATTGAAAGAGGGGAAATTGAGTTTGGGATGAGGAAGAAAATCTTTACTTTGAGGGTGGTGAGACACCGACAGGCTTACCAAGAGAAGCTGGGGATGTCCATCCCTGGCAGTGTTCAAGGCCAGGCTGGATAAGGCCTTGAGCAACCTGGTCTAGTGGAAGCTGCCCGCGGCATCAGGGTTGGGACAGGATGATCTTTCTGGTCTCTTCCCACCTTTTAATATTCAGTGATTCCATGGTTTTTCACAAAACACTACCTTCTCCTTCTCTGATGTTTATGAAACTCTTAACGTCGAGAGATTCGGGATTCCTGCCGTTGCTTCCAAATATAAGGACGTGTATGCTTAGGCTGCTCAGGGGCGCGATTCACAGGAGGGGCCGTGACAACAGGGTGGCTCCCCCCGCCCCCGGCCTGACCCCGCCCCGTGGGGCTGTAGCGCAACTCTACTCACCCAATATCCTTGTGACGCCCAGGGTGAGCTTGTCCAGGTAGGGCTTGATGCCGGTGGGGAGTTTTTCCTCCATCCTCCGCGGGACCCTCCTGCCTCTGTCCAGCCCGAGAGAGAACAAAGCCTTTCTGTCCTTCCTACTGCCCCGTAGCCGCAGGGCACGCTGGGAATAATAGTTCTTCCGGGTGGTGCCCCGGTGGGCCCATGGCGGCGGCCAGCGCTCAGAGAACCACGATTCCCGGTATGCCCCGCATCCCACCGCGTGCCGGCGGTGCAGACAGCCAATGGGCGGCGAGAGCCGGGTGGGGCGGCGGGCGTATGCGGGGAGTGGCGGTTGTTTCAAGATGGCGGCGGCGGCCGCCGGTGTGGGTGGACGTGTTCGCTGTGGCCGGGGCTGTATCCTTGCCTGGGGCTCGGTGTGAGGGGACAGCGGCGGGAGGGGCCGCCAGAAGCGTGCGAGGCGTCCTTCCGGGGGTTTGGCATGGAGCCGATGCGGCGCTGTGGATCGGGTGGGGTTCTGTGGCCGTGGCAGAGGCTGTGTGGGGACTCCGCTGGTGAGTGTGTATGTGGGGGGGCTTGGCCTGGGGATAGGGATTGGGTATGTACTTGTTTGTACCGGGTGCGCGGGATTTGAAGGTAAAAGTGACCTGGGAGAGAAGGGAAGGTCGTAAGTCCTCTTCAGCGTGACCCAGCTGTAAAATCCCGGGGCAAGTAAATATATAGGAAATGGGGAAATTGTGTTCAGCTTGTGGGAACTTGTAAAGGAATCGATAGAGAGAAAGAAGTTGTACAGGCTGGAGAAAAAGAGGCTCAGGAGTGACCCTATCGCACTTTATAACTGCTGACTGGAGTTTGGTTGTAGCCGTGTGGTAGTCGGGCTTTTTTCCCAGGTGACAAGTGGCAGGACAAAGGACACAGTCTTAAGCTCCTTCAGGAGAGGTTTAGATTGGACGTTTGTTCTCACAAAGGATGATAGGGCATTGGAATGGGCTGCCCAGGAGTCACCGTCACTGGAGGTATTTAAGGAAAGACTGGACCTGGCACTCAGTGGTTGACACGGTGGTTTCCAGTCATAGGCTGGGCTCGATAATCTCAGAGGTCTTTTCTAACCTCACTGAACTGTGATTCTTTGAAACTGGGGCTAGAAGCTGAGCAGGGAAGAGATGTGTCTTTTGTGACTACCACCTAAGCTTGACTACAAGCACAGCATTTTGGGTGTGTCTGTGTGGGACTTGGAGGGCTCTGCCTGTGAGGGGTGAGTGTGAGGTTGGGATTGTTTCCTCTGCAGACTCCTCATGTGGGAAACTATGTCGGGCTGGACATGTAGATGGAGTGGATGATTGCTGTGGTGTTGTGAGCTCAGCCTGTACAAGCCTGGTTAGGGAGAGATGTGCTTGTGTGGCTCAGAGAACCAAGAGCTGCTGTTGGTGTTTGGGCTTGTGTGGCTGAGTTGGAGGCTCAGTGACTTGAAGTCATTTGGGTAGAACTGACAGTCTGGCCTGGTGGGAATTTAGAAGCTGAAAAATTTAGTTCCAGTTATGAGAAGTTTGAGGCATTGCTGTTACACTGAGAGTGGGATTTCAGCATCAACTGGAAGTGATTGGAAAGTAGAGTATGTGTGTGTGTGCGCTCTTTTATTTATATCTGACTTCACACTCACTGGAACAGTATACAAGTGAAATGGGCCAACCATCCCATGTCCTTTTTAGGGAGCACACTGTTATGATTTCTCATCTGTGTGAAGTAAAAAAGATTGTCTACAACTTTTTCTGTGCTGTGAATGGGATGAAGGTGTGTGGATATACTAGATTTATTGCCACACTGTCACTATTCTGCTCAGTTGTGGAGGTGTTGATGCAATTACATCGACAGTCTATTTTTATCCGTGAACAGATTGTTTCCTATGACTAAATATGGTTTCTTGAGCCCAGCAGTGGCCTCATGCATCATGATACTCCAAGGAATGAAGTTCTTTCTTTCAACTGTTTCCATTCTACATGTTTTGGTGAATAAGCAATATTGCCTCTGATCTTGGAAAAGTTTAAATTCTTAGAAAAGCACGTGGACAATTTAAAAATAATGGTAGTGTATGCTTTGAAAAAAGAGGACTGCATGGGGAATTTGGTAGATTGGTCTGGTACATTTGGAAAACTGAAGTTCTCTTCATCATTGTTTAATCAACTCAGCCCAGCAAGGCAGGTTGTAAAGGGGAGCTGTACCCAGGAGTTCCGTTTGTCCAGTGCCTCTCTCTGCTGTTGCACTGAACTTTAGCTGTGGTGGCACAAGGTTTATAATACTGCAGCTGCCTTGCTGGCAGTCTTGGGAGACATGTGGCAGTGGATTCATGTCAAAAGGTTGATTCTGGTGCAGTCCCCAGTCTCTTACTCTGAGGCAAGGACATTGCATATGAATCAGCCTCTGAGTCACTGTGATTTTCAGTCCAGCGGACTGAGTTAACCTGCTCCGACTTTGAGTTCTAGTACACTGGTCTGCAAAGCTTCACCAGAAGAGTTGTCCTGGTAGCTGGGGGAGTAATGGTGACAACTTCGACTAGTCATTGCATCCTGCTACTAGGAATTTATCCACAACAGCTGGCAATACCACAGGCACACTCTAAAAGCAGGTAATTTTATTTCCTATAGCCGTGTGTTGACACACAGATTACCCGTATGTCAGTTGAGTAGGAACTGCCTGTGCTGAAGTTGGTTGTTTCCTGAAATAGTGTGAACTCAACATAAACTTCTCAGTATCCTGCAGCTTGCTGTTGTGGTTGTGCTGACACAGCTGTTTGGGCTGGGCTGTGATCCAGACTCGGACTTTTGATCCACCTTGGTGCTTTTTGAAAAGAGGGTACACACAGTGCCTTCCTCATAGAGTTTGTTCAGCTTCCTTGCCCCGTTTGCCCACACAGTGTGTTCTGGCAGCTGGACATGGCAGGCTGCATCTCACAAGTGAGAACAGAAGTGCTCTCAGTGTTTGTAGAGAGAGCTGGCTTTGACAGCAGTACTCACTGAATGTGTTTTTAAATTGGTGTGAGGCTGATGAGTGGTAATTGTTTACAAGTGATAAAGTGCTTCAACAAGATCATAAATGAGCCTGTGATCAGGCCCTTCCAGTGTGACAAGTGCCAGTTGTATGATCGACAGTGGGTGTTGATTGAAGTTTCTATCCACAGGGGCAAAGTCCTAGACTTCTCCTAATTTTCTCCTATGAAGTTTTTGAGATGGTGCTATCAGAATCAAATTTTAGTTAAGGCAAAAGTTTGAATAGGGTCATTGAAATACTTTCACAATTTTACTTTATTGTATGAATGCAGCTGCAAAACCTTAAATGCATTTTTCTGTTAACAGTACAGAAATTAGATGATTGAGTTGATTGTCCAATCATAGAAAGTTGAGGAAAGTCAAGGGGCATAAACAAAAGATAGTGGAGGAAATTTTTGAGCCCTATGCTTTTGTTTTCCAATGAGTATTGCCCTGGTTTCAGCTTGAATAGAATTAATTTTTCCCTTGTACTTGGTAATGCTGTGTTTTTTATGTAGCATGAGATAATGCTGATAACAAGCTGATGTTTTGGATGTTGCTCAGCAGTACCTAATCAAAAACATGGACTTGAGTGACCCATGCTTTGTCAGCGAGCAGATGCAGAAGAAGCTGGGAGGGATCATGTCCAGGAGAGCCAACCCGAACTGGCCAAAGGGAAATTCCATAACAGAACATCATGTCCAGTACTTCAACTGGGGAGTGTTGGCTGGGAGCTGCCAGTTCCTGCTGGGGAAAGGGTTGGGCATTGCTCAGCGAGCAGCTATACTGTGCACTACTTACTTCTTTCAGGTTTTAATTTTCTCTCCCTCTTCCCTTTATGTTGCAGTTACTATTTTTAT